>PVJH01007595.1:19122-91807 GCA_004026705.1 Nesogale talazaci | reverse complement strand
TATGCATCTTCCTAAAGCTCTGAAAGGTTGTATAACTTAAAAGTGCGGGGACGTTTCTTTCCTTTCCCCCAACCCCTAACCCTTTGGTGAAATCTGCTGCACAAACTCTCTGTAGAATGTTGGAAAGCAAGGCTGTTACTTTGAGGACTAAGGCACACCTTTCCAAAGCCATGGTGCTTTTGTCTCATATTCATGGGAAAGTTGGACGATGAAGAAAGAAGAATGGACGCATTTGAATTGTGGTGCTGGAGAAGACTACGGAAAGCCGGCAGGATGAACAGATCTGCGTTGCAGAAGCACAGCTGGACTGCTCCTTGCTGGCAAGGATGATGAGACTTCATGTGGTCGACACATTCTCAGGAGAGACCAGTCCCTGGAGGACATCAAGCTTGGTAAAGGAGAGGGCCCCTACCAAGAGGGATTGATGCAGGGGCTGCAACACAGGCTCAGGAAGAGGAACACTTGTGGAGATGGCCCAGGCTCCATCAGTGTTTGCTTCCACTCTGCACAGGGTTGTTGTGGATTGGAACTGGCTTATGGCACCTAACACCAACCCTGTGCTGGAGCCCTGGTGGTGTAACGGGTTATATACTGGACGACCAACAGCAAGGTCAGCGGTTGAAAACCACCAGCAGCTTCCAGGAAGACGCGGCTTTCCACTCCTGCAGAGAATTACAGCATTGGAAACCCACAGGATCGCTCTACCAGGTCTCACAGAGTCACGCAGTCATCTGCTCAATGGCAGTCTGTTTGGAATTTTTTTTTTTTTGTATCACTGTCCTCTGGTGCTCCTGGAGAGCTGCTGCTGGATTTGAACTGCCAACCCAGTGGGCCGCAGTCCCACACTCAACCACTGCACCACCGGGGCTCAGCCCTGTTTGGAATTTTTAACCATTGGCTGAATCCATTGACTTCCATCCTCATTAACGCACAAAATTTTTCTCTCTCTCTCTCTTTTTTTTTTTTTTTGCTTTTTAAACATTTTTTATTTTTTTCATTTAAGAAGGTTCCCTGGTAGTTTAGTAGTTATGCTTTGGACTGCCTGATCACAAGGTCACAAACCACCAGGCACTCTGCGGGAAAACATGAGACCTTCCAGCCCCGGAGTTAGTCTCAGAAACCCACAGGGGAAGTTCAACCCTGTCCTCAAGCGTTGCTATCACTCGGAATTGACTTACTGGCAGTGAGATTGGGTTTTATTTCTAGTTCAGAAAGGAGTCTGTGAGGGACAAGCAGGTTGGGAAATGCTGGCCCGTTTGTCAGATAAACTTGGATGAAGGCTGACTGCTTAGATAGGGTTAATGATGTGCTATCTTAGCTTCCTCTCCAAGGGAGTCTCGTTTTCAGGAGACAAGGCAGTGACATGGCCCTTGCACCCATAGTCTCGAATGTGATCTAATTCTGGACGTCCTGTACCTGTGGCTATCGTTCCATTTTGGAGTGCATTGCAAACAGGGATGGGACGAGATTATAAGGAACGACATACTCTCGCTGAGAGAAGAAGCGCTGCTTCGGAAGCGGCCTAATAAAAATCCTGGCTGATCAAGATTAGTGGGAGGGTATTGCCTACAGGAACCTGCCAGCGGCTCCCAGTCACACATACACAAACAGGAACCGCCCAGGGGTGCAGCATGGGTTATTCTGTCTGTTAACTTGACCGCACCACTGCACAGTGTGGTTGAGAGGAGGAGGACAAGACGGATAGGATTCCACTGTGAGTCACTGTAAACAAGGTATGACTGCCATGCCATCCAACGGCATACAAGACGAGTCCTCGGAGAAGCAGGGGGGAGGCAGCACAAGGCAGGAATGGAGCGTGTCCTGTGGACCCAGTTTACCTCTGACCTACCTCTGGATTTTCAACTGAGCAGCACCTACAGTACCACGTGAGACGTTTCCTCAAACTTTCACGCATTCTCGTGGGGCCTGGCAGTGATTCGCAGAACGCAGAAATGTGAGGGACTCTATTCAAGGGAAGAGTTGGGGAATGATGGAGCAGATAAGCATGTTGGAGAGTTGGACGTTGGGGACTTTTCCAATCTGCACTCCTTGGGAACGGTTTGATATTCCCACAGAAGAAATTACGATGCCATGCATCGTCTGTAAAGAGAGGGTGGGAGAGGAGCCCAGCCTTTCCGCAGTGCCAACATTCTGCCACCAGAATCACCTGGGAGAGACCCGGCGGCGAGGTGACAGCTTGCATCATATCTCCAGCAGGGCCTCGGGGCCTGGGGGAAGAATGCTTCATGGACCTCAACACAAAGGAACCCAAGGGACAGTCTGTCATTCTTAAATAGCATTTATTATTGTTGCAAAGAAGTCTTTCATATGAGAACGGGTCTCACGTCTATGTAAAGATATATAGGTTATGATTATAGAAGCGAGTCCCACTGAGGTGTTATAGATGAAGTATCCTGACTACGACTCTCACTCCAGCCATCTGGGACCCACAATGTGTTGGTTGCCACTCGGCGATTTAATCAAACATGCCGTTAAAAAGAACACTTTCCCGCTCCCCCCCTTTTCTTTCTGTCATTTTTTTTTTAAAAACATGTGCCTGGACAGGGGTGGAAAATGAACTCCAAGGGCTTGCTAAAAAGGAGAAGGCTAAAAAAAGATAAAATCCCCCCCACAAGTTCTGTGACTGCAGAGGCAGTGTGCATGTGGGCACACAGCGGGGTCAGCGGTGTCTCGGCTGTCATGGTGGCAAGAGCCCTTGAGGTTGTCCGTGGCAGGCAGGAGAGTCGAGTCTGCCCTTTACTGGATCCAGTCGATGCCCAGGCACCGCGCTATGAATGCAAACATATCCGAGACTTCTTCTATCACTTTGGCTGTGGGTTTCCCGGCCCCGTGGCCTGCCTTGGTGTCCACGTGGATGAGCAAGGGGTTGATCTGCTTGCGACTGCGGCCCACCGTGTACTGGAGAGTGGCGATGAACTTCAGGGAGTGAAGCGGGACCACCCGGTCATCGTGGTCAGCCGTCAGGAGAAGCATGGACGGGTACTGGACATCGTCCGACTCTGGCAACTTGACATTATGCAAAGGAGAATACCTGAAAGGAAAAGGGACTTTCGTGAGGCTAGAAGTGTCCATGTGTCCGCTGAGGCCCGTGGAGGGACAGGGTCCCGTCAAGCTTAGCAGCCTAACTTCCCCAGAACGAACACTAACGCAAACAGGCATGCCAGCACCTTCTGCTGGCATGGTTGAGCCAGGGTGGGCAAGACCACCAGCAACTGGACAGGGAGAAAACTATCTCAGAAGGGCTGGGGAGATAACAAAATGACGCAATGAAGTAAGTGCATACTTACTGCCTTGAGCTGACTATTTTAATCCCCTCTAGGCTACATTTCTCACCTGCTAACGGGTAGACTAGAAGCCCTCGTGGTGCAGTGGTTATGCACGGGGCAGCCTGCCACGAGATCAGCAGTTTGAGGTCACCAGCCTCTCTGCCGGAGAAAGAGGAGGTTTTCCACTCCTCCAAAGACTTCCAGTCTCAGACACTCGCCTGGGCAGTGCTACCCTGTCCTATAGGGTCGGAATCCACTAGATGGCCATGAGTCTGGCTATTCTTTTTGGAAAAGAAAGCTGTTAGGCTTTATTTAATGCAGCCATTTCCAAACATTTTAATACGCTGGAGGGTGCTAGGTGGACCCGCTCTGGGGGTGCGGGGTTCTGGCAGCTCCCCGCTAGGCCCTTTTTGGGTCTAAGTGTAGGACAGTGCTCCCTGCTCACTTTGGAGCCACGGTCTTACCAGTGCAGTCGGTAAGTGGACAATACAGGACTAGCAGTACTGAATTTGGACAAGAAATCCTAAGATGGGACTATTATATACGAGATAGTTAAGGTATATAGTGCTAACCCGGCAAATAAACACATGTGAGATTAATTCAAGGGCAGAGAGAGAAACGGCTCAGTGAGCCTCACATTTCTGGTTCTTGGGTCTCTTGCTTTCTGCTGGTTGGACCGGAGTGCAGCTGCCTTAGCCAGTTTCCTGCTTCAGCTGGCAAGGTTCATTTCCTGCAAGATCTCCCTGAGGAGAAGCCACATCGACCTAGCCTGATGCAGCCCTGGGTGCTGGAGCAGCCACATGGAGACCCCTGCCAGAGCCGAGATGCTTACACACTCACTGATTCGGCTTTCTTCCTGCAGTGGGCCTCATTGCATACGTTTTGTGAGATTGAGGAGGACTCTCTAGACCTATGTCGGACATATGTGCTAATGTTGGACTCATGGACTTGGACAACACTAGGTTGGGGTACTTTCTTAATGCACATTTACCTCTATATAAAACTCTTCTATATACACGAGTTTCTGTGGATTTGCTTTTCTAACGTACCCAGGCTAACACAATAGCTAACTTCAATAAATAGAGTAAAAATAACTAGAGGCCCTACCTCTTCCCTTCCTTGCTTTCAGATTAATTTTTCAGGCTCCAGGTTACTGCTAGTATGTTGCTGCATTGTTGTGATACCCTTCAACGAGCCCTGTGGCACGGTGCTTGGCTGCCAAGCAAAAGGCCGGGAGCCTGCTAGCTGCTCCGCAGGGGAAAGACTCGGCAGTCTGCCTCTGCCAGATGACAGCACTGGGAACCCCACTCACAGAACAAAACCAGAACAAACAGGCAAACTCTGCCCTGGAGGCCATGGTGATTCCCGACAACCCTACCGACCAGGGTAGGACTGCCCCTGGGTTTTCAGAGATTGTGGATCTTTATAAGAGTGGAAGGTCACACATTTCCTCTCCTGGAGGGACTGGTGGTTCGAACTGCTGACCTTGGGGTTGGCAGCGCACTGTACCACCCATGGCACCACCTGTGTTCCTTAAGAAACCCCAGGGGGCAGTTCTATCCAATGAGGTCACTAGGAGTTGGAAGGAACTCAACAGCTATCCAATTAGATGGACTTGGCTAACTCTCTGCTAAGTACAAACTTGACGTTCATTTGCATGAGAACATCAAATGCTCCGTTTTCACCAATATGTCAGTCAGGCTACTGTGTATTTAAAAGTCATAATACACATTTTCCCTAGAGAAAAGAAACGAGTAGTTAAAAAGCACCCAGCTTAGAAAATTCAATCACATTATCTGAGTTTCTATGTGGAGAACTGGCCATAAAGGGCAAATATATTTGGAAAATAGAACTCCTTGATTTGAGAGATTAAAGCTTTTCTCAAATAAGAATTTTACACTTTACTGAGACAGGGGCACAGATACAGGTTTCTTGTACAGTACAGAACAACCCTAATAAAACACTTTCTCGTGGGAGGTAAAGAGGGTGAAGAGCCAACACCAGAGGAGCTCAAGGTCCGAGGATCTGGGGAGCCCTGACGGCAGGGGGCTGGCGAAGGACTGCACTGCACTGCGAATCACTGCGAATCTGACCATGGGCCATCTTCCCGCGGCCCCTCCCCAGTGGCTGAAGCACTTGAAGAGACAAGCTATTTCAGTAATGGAACTTGTAGTTTCAAATATATATGGACATACCGAGAAGGTAAAATGAGTTAAATTGCAACTGGCTGATATTTCTCTTTTTGTTTTCTGATTTCCTGGGTTATGAGTGGAAGCACCAGATGTATTCCACCCCCACCCCCACCCCACCCCATCCCATGTTGCCATTCGAACTTCAGGATCTCTTCAAGATTTAGGAAGAAGAGGCTATAACTTGAAGTATGGGACCTTGGTTTTTCAAATTCTATAACAGTGCCGTAACATTTACCCTCCCTTAGTCTCTCTAGTAAGATAAGGGGATTAGCAAGTTATGATGCTAGGCACTGTGTGTGCGTGGGGGGGGGGGGGGGGGGGGGGGGGGGGGGGGGGGGTGCTTGGAGGGGCAGGTTTGAGCAACAGGATGGCTGTTTTATTACAGAAGCTGCAGTGAAGATGATTCAGGCTGCTTCCCTAGGAGTTTTGATTTCTTTGCAACACACTTGGTATCAGCTTTTGGCTGCTGCCACAACACATCACCACCACAAATGTTGAGGCATACAACAGAGATTTGTCATCGAACAGTCTGTGAATCAACAATCCGGGCTGGCTTGGCTAGCTCTCTGTTCTGGATCTGACTAAAATCAAGGTGCGGATTTGCTAGGGTTTTATTGGGGGACTCCAAAAAATCTGCTTCCAGGCTCATTGAGCTTGTTGGTGGGATTCAGGCCATGCTGTCAGCTGAGGGCTTCTGCCTCTAAGAGCACATGTGAGGAGACGGAGCCACTTGGACAGTCCTGGATATTCTCCTATCCTCAGCGCACACCATGAGTTACCTGAGTTCCTTCTGCAAAGCCTCGGAAAGCAATGCTTAGACTAGTATTGACTTAAAAAATAGGGGAAAGGGAATCTTGGAAGGACGTCCCTAGTTTATTTTTTATTTTTCTTAAAGATGAGATTAAAACATGGAAGACAGAGAGGTTTCCTCCTCACCTCTCCTACTCTCTATGCTAGTCAATCTGTGCAAACAGGAGACAATGAACAGGAGAAAGAATGACACGGTGATCTTCTTGACTGTGTGCCATGTGATCATATCAAATGACTCAGAACACCTAAGTGCCGGTCGGAAATAAAACCTTACTTGATGAGCCACTCGAAGTGCTGCTTGCAGTCTGAGCACCCGTAGTCGGTGGTCCAGGCGTGGCCAATGGTGTACTTGTGGAACTTCAGCATGTCCATCACTCCCACTTGGGCAATCACACAGCCAAAGAGGTCAGGGCGCTGATTTGCACACGCAGCTGAAAAACGAAGGCAGAAAAGAGAGGTAAGCCAGCCCATCACTAAGCATTTAAATAAAACTAAACACCGCTAAATGTTTTCAGAACCTTGGTTGTCCTTTTCCTTAGAACTTGGGGAAAAACTGTCAACAATCACCTGTCCAAAGTTCCCGGTCCACTCTCTCTGAGGGCTCAGGGCAGTCTCATCAATAATGCGGATTTAGTATGCTCTCTAAAGGAACGCAGTGCTACTTTGAGGACTGCCCTGATCCTGATCCATGGCATGGCATTTTCAATCATCCCCTTCACATGAGAAAGTTGGAGAATGACCAAGGAAGCCTGAAGAAGAACGGGCATTTGCATCGCTGTGATGGAGATGCTGGCCAAGGGAACACACAAATCTGTGCAGCCAGATGCGTCTGAGAAGCGTGAATGGCAAGACTCGGCCTCTTGTACTTTGGACCTGTTGTCAGGAGAGACCAGTCCCTGGA
Organism: Nesogale talazaci; assembly: GCA_004026705.1. Lineage (NCBI taxonomy): Eukaryota > Metazoa > Chordata > Mammalia > Afrosoricida > Tenrecidae > Nesogale > Nesogale talazaci. Next base: position 84,617 of record PVJH01007595.1, on the reverse strand, counting down.
AAACAACCAGGCTTGGTACATCACAGTTGGTGAGAAGAAGAAGGCCCGTACGCAGATGTACTGACACACTGGCTGCCATAATGGACAGTGCTTTGTTCTGTGGACATTCAGGGTGGGGACTGGCTCAGGGGCACCTGAAAACACCATTAACTGACAACAGAGTGACTCTTCAGTGGAGAGTTCTAGCTGAAAAGCAATCAGGTCTGTCTGGAAAAAAAAAAAATCCCATCTCAACCTATGTCTACTGGAAATGAAGGAGGTTAAGGGTTTGTTCAAGATCTTAGAATTATAGACAGAAGAGGGTTTAGGGCCTAGAAGCCAGCAAAGTTTTTATTAACATTGGTACATCACCTTGTCTTATTTTAAAAACCTTTCCTTCATATAGGAAGAAACTATATTTAGAATCTTCTTTGGATCATTCACCAAGTATTTGAGGAGCTGCCAGGAATAAAACCCAGGGGTGGATTAAGGAGTAAAACTGAATTTAATGGAAGGGTGTATAAGTGATTACAAAGGATGTGACAATCTGCCTTGGTGACAAAGCCCAGGTAGTAGCCAAAAGGAGTAAAGGTGTCCCCAACCCAAAGGAGGATCGGCAGATTGCTGGGAAACATTGAGAGGAAGGAACCCCAAAGATGCTATGTACAGGAGTTGGTCAGAGGGTCTGAACATTTCCTGCCTCCAGTCAAAAACTTGTTTCCAGCCCCAATTCTGCTGTTAACATTCAGTGTTATTAATAATACTGAATCTTGAGCCCTACACTTGGGCATCTTGGAACTCAATAAAATTTGTTGAATGAATGAGTCTAATTATACCAATTTTTGTACTTGATCTCCTTTAGGAAGTATATTTCCAAAGTTAAAACTAACAGTGCCAGCTAACAACAAGTGTACAGTTGGGCCTGTGTATGTTCCTGTATATATGTGCAAAAGACCCCAGTGACACTGAATGTCAGAACATCAAGCAATGCTTTCAGGTCACAGTAAGTGTTCATTGTAAGACTGTGCTACCACCAAAATAAAATAAAATAATTTTATAAAAGTGAAATTTTATTAACTATCAAAAAGTATGAAAAGCTTTTTAGCGGCAGTGCCATGCAGGGGTGAAGCGATCAGTAACTCAAATCCCAGTGCAAGGCTTGCACTCCAGCATCACCCTTCCCCACGGTGGGGCACGAGGCCGGTCATGTAACCTCTCTGTCCCCTTTTCTCTGCTGTAAAAGGAGAGACTGACAGTGCCCACCTCTGAAGACAGGATGTAAATGAAATCAGTCCCTGCAAGGGCTCGATCCACGATGTGTGAAAAATTCCTGAACATGCAATTAGGAGGTAGGGGAGTGGAGTGGAAACCCAAAGCCTCTCTGTAGACAACCGGAAATCCTCTCCCAGAAGGATCACAAGGAAGGCATGAGCCAGCCAGTGTGTCGTCTAGCACTCTTTCATGCTCCCCCCCACCACTATCTTGACCCCAGTTCTAGCTTACAATTACAGCTACACTAAGGTCTATACATAGGTACGGGTAAGAACTCTGGACACACAAAATCCAGGACAGATAAACCCCTCAGGAATATAGTGGGAATAGCGATACCATGAGGGCAGGGGGGAAAGGGGTTGGGGGAGAAAGCTGAAACCCACTACAACGATTGACACATCACCCTCTTCACCCAGGGTAATAAACAATAGAAACATGGGTGAAGGGAGACATTGGGTGGTGTAACATATGGCAATAACAATTTATAAATTATCAAGAGTTCATGTGGGTGGGAGGGGGGAAAATGAGGAGCTCATACCAAGGGCTCAAGCAGAAAGAAAATGTTTTGAAAATGATGACGGCAACAAATGTACAAATGTGCCTGGCACAATGGGTGCAGGTATGGATTTTGATCAGAGCTGTATGAGTCCCCCCTAAAATAACTAAAAATAAATACATAAATAAATCAGAGTAGCTGTGGGACCACTGTTATGATGACACCTTAGGAGTTCTACCTAACGCCAATGGGAAGGTGGATCTTGAGAAGCGGGGAGATGTGGTATGTGGGAGGCTGGATCCTGCCTGCCGGGATGAGACTCACAGTGCATCCCACAGCCCGGAGGGGAAGCAACACCGAGCAGGAGGAAGGGCCAAGGAGTGGTACCGGCTTTTCAGGCTATCATGGATTCAATGACTGGTTTAAATTATCAGAGCTAAAGGCACATGGCTTTGTTTTCTTCGCACCATGGCTCCCACTTACAAGTTAAAAGTAAATTGAGGGCAACCTGTATACACCATCATAAGGACAATGAAAACCATCCAGTCCTCACCCACTAACAGGCCTCCATTGGAACCGCCATTAATTGTCAGCCTCTTGGCAGATGTGTAACTCTCCTTTATAAGATAATCGGCAGCACACTGGAAGTCGTCAAAGCAGTTTTGCTTGTTGCCCAAGATACCACCTACAATGTGCCAAAACACAAGACAGTCAATTAAAGGGCAAATCAGAACATAACCGTCGAGCCTAAAGGGAGTTCAGATGATGAAAAGACATACATTCAACTACTGACTAACCTACACAACTTAAAAATGAATGTCGCATCAGGCCTGTTAAAGACACCTCCATTGAAATGCCGTCATTCATAAAACAAACAGATTCACTTCCATTGAATCCGTTCTGACACAAATGACCCTAAAGAAGAGGGGAGAGCATCTTTCGGTTTCGGGGACTGTAACTTTATGGGAGTGGAAAGCCTCAACTTTCCCCCACAGAGCAGCCGGTGGTTTTGAACTGCTGAGCTTGCAGCTAACAGCCTAACCCATAGCCACTACACCACCAGGGCTTCAAATAGAACAACGGTTGTTATGTTTTGTGACAATCCACCGCTAGTACTACAACTTCTCATCCATATACTAGGTTTGTATTTTTCTACTACTCCCTAGAACTCAAAAGGCAAATGCCCCACAGGGAACAGAAGGGCTGCAAGACAGTAATCACAAACCATCTCTAATGTGGAGAAGCTGAACTTGGCACTCCCTTCGTTTCGTGGAAGTGTGAAATGGCAAAGTGATGGAAAGAACGTTCCCCAATTATGCCTTTGTTTACTACTTCAAAGGATGAGCAGACACTGGGCTGTGGCTGTGCTTCAGCAAAGCATGGCAGGCCCCGAATCTTGACTGACAGATGACAGGCCTTTCTCCAGAGGACGGGACTTTCCCATCTGTTAAAAGTCACCTTGGTGCACCAAGAGCTTAGGGGCTGTCACATTTACATGGTCTTGGAAAGCCAAGGTCAAAGGCAAGCCCTCACCCATGTCTGAAACAGCTGCCAGCCGAATGAACAGAAATCAGAGTGATCTAATTCGATACTAGCCACTTCTGCAGAAACTCAATTAAAAGATGAAGCAGGGCTGCTGAAGAAATCTTTTTCATAGCAAAACAAGTTACTGAGATTTTAATAAGAAATTATAGTTGCATTAGAATAGTTCAGATTACTTAGTTTCCAGGAATAATGTCATTTTGGGGCTATGACCATAATTTTTATAGAGCATTAAATTTTAAACTCAATTAATGGTATGGAATTTAGATTTATCAATGTTCAATATTCTCTGCCATAAATAGAATTCTAGCCCATTCACAGCTAATTTTTTGAGAACATTTTTGAATCAGTCTAAACAGAAAGCTTATTTTCAGTTGGAGTCAACTTTCAGCCCCTAACCTCCTAAGACTCTTGAGCAGTAAGCTGATTCTAATTAATCCAGAAATTAGAAAAAGAACCAATGAAGATGATGGAGGGCCCCCTCCCCTGTCGGAGCATAGTGGGCACTGGATTGGTGATCAGAGAGGGTTTATGGAAAACACCCAAGTCCTTTCAGGAAAGGGCCCCCGGGATCAGGAATCTGTAGCCAAGGGCATGTGTTTGTGTACATGCAACACAGACAGTTTCCATTGGAAAGCAGGGCCCAGACTCAGAATGTGAATTTGGAATAAACATATGATTTATGGAGACTTTTTCCTTTTTATGTCGGTTTTCTTTCAATGCCACAGTATCAGAACATGATTTCAGTGGAAATAGATGCTAATGTTGTCCCAGAGTCAGTCAATTATGTGTAAACTGCAAAGGCTGCTAGTCTTTGGTTCAGCAGTTGGTTCACCAATAGCAGGCAGATAGGTACTGCAGGTACCTCTTCATTAGCAACACTCACTCTTACTAAGACGCTCAAGCAGTTTGTTGGCGGATGCCAGCCTGGGGCGTACGAATTAGGTCATGTCTGGGCTCTTCCTAGATCTCGACCCTAACAGGTTGATGAAAGTCTCTTTATAGGCCTCCTTTTCTTGTGGTTGAAAAGGACGGCCAGGGTGCTGGAGTTCAGTTTGGGAGGAGAATAATGATGCACAGATCTGCAGGTGGTCTCGGACGGTCTTTCTAGAGGAGAAGGAACTCATCCCAGGGGGACTTTTCCTGAAAGGTGGCTGATGGAGAGAAAGAGGAGGAGCCTGCTCGAAGGGCAGGTCCCCACCCCCACCGCACATTCACCTCCAGACACAAGACCAAGACAAGGGAAGGTGGTGCTCTCCAGACCATGGGTCACTGGCAGAGAATCACCAGGTAGAGAAAAACCAAGGGAGGGTTTTGTGCCAAAGGCCTTAGAAGTAGAAACGACTATTGCTAATAAAACTGTGATAACCTGGGGTATGAAGCTTAGTGCTGAAGCATGCATCTCAGTCAACCAGAACTCATAGAGTAAGAGGCTAGAAAAAGGAGATGGACTAACCAAAGTCAGAAAAGAAAAATGACTTCTAAAACTGCTCCTGATCGTCAGGCGATGCTGCTCAGAGGATGCCATCTCTCAGGCATGCTGGGCAGACCGGAGGAATCCAGCAGAAGGGGGCCTGCCCGGGGCACAGAAGAGCCCTTTCCCAGATTCATCACTTTCTTATAAGAAAAATGACTACTCACGCTACACTGTAAAAGCAATGCTAACATGTGACAGAACAAAACCATGTCTTGCTCCCTCCAAGACTCACTTCTGATGGTGACAGATAAAAAGGTATCCCATGCATTGTTCAAACAGATAAAATAATTTTGATTACGTGTAGTAAATGCTTCTGAAAAATATGTACTTCATTACAATCAATATACAACAATGAAAATAAAATGTGGAAAGACAGATTTGTTAAAGGGGGTACGAGCCAGCAACATGCTTGCAAATATCCTTATATATCTATCCTTATTTGTCTACCCAAAATAGCTTTCTTCTCTAACCCCCCTTGGCTCATTAAAGCAAGAAAGCTCAGCATAACTTTGGAACAGATGCGTGTCTGGAGAGAGAATGATCTCACCTTTATGCCACGTCTCTCCGTATTCACCACCTCCTCTGATGTTGGCCACTGCGAGAATGCCACCCATGTGCCTCACAAAAATCAGCCTGGACACACTGAGAAATGGTCAAGACAGTTAGCCTTTCCTTGATCGTCTCGTAAAGGCCATGCACTCTCATTTTACTTCCCAGAAAGAATCCCCAAGACACTTCACCTGCAGTGTCATCTTTCGCCCACAAGTTTATACGTATAGACTGTTCTGCTGGTAGGAAACTTATCTTTATTGAGAAGGTTCAGAGCAAAGTCCATTTTGTTCTTGGAATCGGGCATGAGAATCAAGTTTGCCAGCAACTGACTCCGAGTGCAGTGGCTGCCGTGGCTGTGTGCCCTTGAATCGATTCGCTCTCGGAGGAAGCTGCTCCCTCTGGGGCAGGTGCACCGACTGGGCCAGGGTTTCCTGGGCTCTGACTTGAAAGGAGCAGCTAACAGACCAGTGCGTAACCACTGCACCACGGGGGACCCCAATGGAAATGCATAAAGGCAGGCACTTGCTCACCCAAACACGCATGATCTGGGGATCAGCCGCAGAAACAGCGATTGGGCTACAGTTGGAGTGCATGAGATCATAGGAGCGTGACTCCCAAGCCCACTGCCCTCAGGGCCGTTCTGACCCACAGCGAGCCCGCAGGGCAGAGGAAGCCGGCCGCATCTTTCTCTGGAGGAGGGCTGGGAGCTCCAACGGTTGACTTAGCCCAACACTTAACCCCATTCTGCCGGGGCGTGCAGAATCTACACTGACGGCTGCATGTTAAACAGCCTATTTTTTAATATGACTAAGTGCTGGTGACAAACACAAAATATAAGCACTCATTGAAAGCCGTTCCCTTTGAAGAAGATGCTGAGGGCAGGGGGCCGGCAGTAAAGGATAAACCTCGACAGCAGCGCTTTCTCGCAGAAAGACCGACCACAAGCGCTTCCAGTCTTCCGTGCTCAGGCCGCTCGCTGCAGCTCCGAGATGAGCTTATGATCCTGCAATTCCTCACCCAGAATGTCCCTTCACGAACAGAACGAGCAAGCAATCGGGACAGGAGGCAAACATGCTCCCCTGTGGACAAAGCTCTGTCCCTTCGCGCCGTGCAGAAGAGAAGTGTCCGCGGGGCGGGGGGCTGTGCGGGTGGCCACGCTTACCTGTAGTTGGGTGTAATGGAGATGTTGAAGCCGCCGTAGCCATACAGGAAAGCAGGGTGCGAGCCATCCAATTTTATGCCTTTTTTGTGCACAATGAACATTGGGATCTTTGTACCATCCTTGCTAGGGTAAAACACCTGGAAGAGGAGAAAGAAGAAGCGACGACATGAGGAGTTTGGCAGGCTTAAAACAGGAAAGGTTGAGGGAAAGGGAGCAGGTAACAACCCGAGCACAATGAAGGCAATGTTCTACCGCCCATTGTGGTGATGACTGTGAAACTCTTTTTAATATATTCAAAACACTGAATTGTACGTGAATTATCTGTCAAGAAAACTGTTGAAAGAGAGAGGCCTATTTAGATTTAATATTACTGACCAACCTCGGGCATGCTCTTAAATAGGAAAGAAATCTGACAGGTAGGAGAATCTGACTTTAAGGTGCAGAGCAGCACATCCCAGTACCATTGGGCAGCTATCAGATAGCAAAATGTCTCCCAGTTTTGATGCAGGAAGTCTCCAGCAGCGTAGAAGGCAGAGATCTGAAACGAGCGACATGCCTTTCCATTCCTATTCCAGGTCTCCCTAATGAGATGACTTTTGCAAAGTTACTTCTCCGTGCTTAGCCTTGGTTCTTCATCCCAAACGGGGAATCTGTGATCACCTCCAGGCCAATCACAAGGAGGAAGCAACAGATCCACAGTACGCAGAGGAGAGCAGGCATTTAAATCTCTGCTCGCCCAGGTTCCCAACGCTGGGAAGAGGCAGATGTGGTTATCAAGAGCTTCTCCCCCACCACAAGAAAACACATTTCACATTCCATTTCCTCTCTAAGTCCTAAGATGGTCAATACATCTTTGCCTTTCTACATTGAACTATTAGAGATGTTAATAACGAAACATGCTTGTATTAGATTGGAAAATAGATCAGGAACGACACTGTATCATTATTTCTGTGATGTTAAAGAAAAGACATTTTCTCCAGTACTGATATATGATTAGGCTCGTCAAACCTTCTAGAACTGGGGGCCAACCACAGGCGAGTTCAGCCCACATCTTCATCTTCATTACTTTTCTGATAAGAGAGGGAAGAAGGAGGATAGGAAGGGAACACTAATGGTATTTATGAGATAAGCCCTAGGATAAGTGGTAAATCATCAAAAGCCGATAGCGACTTCTCCCAGACTGGAGGGCTGGAAATAGCTTTCTAATATACTATCTACCTCCCAACAGATACTTGGAGGTGACCAGCTCAACAAGGGCTCTCTGACCTCACGTGTTACAGTCGAGGATGTAAGTCCTTAACCCTTAATGTGAAGTGAAGCTATGCTATGTGCAAAGCTTTTAAAGGTTGCAGTTGGGTTGTAAAAAACCCTCAGGACCAACCATGAGAGTAACGATACCAGGAGGGGAAGGGGAAGGTGGGGGGAGGAAGGGGGAACCGATCACTGGTGTACCTATGACCCCCTCCCTGGGGAATGCACAACAGAAAAGTGGGTAAAGGGAGACAATGGTCAGTGTAAGACATGAAAAAAATAACAATTTATATATTATCAAGGGTGAGGGAGAGGGTGAGGGTGAGGGTACAGGGTCAAAAATAAGGAGCTGCTACCAAGGGCTCAAGTAGAAAGAAAATGTTTTGAAGATGTACAGATGTGCTTGACACATATATGTATGTATGCATTAAGAGCCATATGAGCCCTGATAAAATGATTTTTAAAAAGTCCTTGGAAATAAGTTGGAGAGGGGGGTGTGGTGCAAAAAGAGAAAATGGGGAGCAAAGTAGGTTTTGAGAAGGCTATTTCAGGACCACGACAAATGCCTTTCATAATGGCTTGGCAAGCTCTTGGAACCAGGCATGAAATTAGTATTAAGCAAACTGTTTCTGACATTGCAGAGAAATACTGAGGCAGGTCAATACTGCAGTTTAGAAACCGGGAAGAATGTAGTGCTGAATTCAAAACCATCGGAGGGGACACCGTTTTAGTTAGCAGCCGTGACTGAGGCGTGACGGTGTGGGGGGCACCCACAAGGGTGGAGTAAGAACACAAGCTTCAGAGGACTGGCTGGGGCTGTGAGCGTGAATGCAGCGCCTTCCCCTTGGAGCTCTGGCCACCGGGCCTAAGGGACCAGCAAACTCTCTCCTACGACTCTTCCTGAGTGGCATCATCTGTTAAAATATTGTGCCCTCCGCAACTGTCCCCGACCTTCCCACCTATTTGCAAATCCTTCCCGTGGCCCCAATCCTCCCAAGCCTTGCTCAGACTGCGCTGGTGGCCCCCGGCTCTTCACCCGGCCTCTGGAGAGCCAGCCCTCATGAAGAGGGTCTCCCCACAGCATTTCCACGGCTGCCTCTTTGATAGACACCCAACGGCCACAGCTTTCTCCCCTTCAGTTCCCAATATGAACTCTGGTTTGGCAGCTAAGTTTTTAAGCCCAGTACCACCAGGGCACCTACTTAATAAAAATAGGCCAGCAATTGCCCGTCACGCACCATTTACTTCTGTGACTCCTTGAAACTGCCTTCCTAGTGCAGACTTCTCTGAAACTTCACTTTCCCCCTGCTCTAGATTTGCTGAGGAGCAACATGTGCTCCTTTGCTTCTATTTGCTTTCCAAAGCCCGTCAGGAATTTCCACCCGAGGCTGCACCTGGGGTCGTGAACTTTACTGATGGGTCCTTGAAGCATCTTGTGACAACAAACACATTAAAAACAAAAAAACAAAAACCCTTTCCCAGGCTTCATCCTTAGAGAGTCTGAGTCCACAGGTCTGAGGAAAGGGCGGGTCTGCAGACTTCCCACCACATCGTCTACAGAAAGGGAAGCAGGTGGCCTGGGGCTAAAGCATGAGTCACATGATTCGCTTTGGTCACCTCTCTATCCCCGTCACTTCCTATCAAACACGGCCAGAGAGTTTTCCATCATTTTTGAAAGCTTCCATGGAACCGTGTCCTTCTCCTTACCCCCGTTCATCCTTAATGACTCAACAACACTCCAATTTACATGATCAATAATGACAATGGCTGATAGGTCTTTGCATGAATTTGCACAGATTTATTTAACCATTTCCTGCATGGTAAGTATTCAAACTCTTTTTAGGACACTAAAAATGATGGCACAAATCCCTTCTGAGATCGGGCTCGTGAAATCATTTCTGTAGCGTAGGATCTTAGACATCAGATGTCTAGCTCGGAGTGTATGTGCATTTAGTAATTCCATGATGACGTGAGGTGCCATTGCACTGGTTGGAGCTCCCAGCACCCCTCTGGGTGATGAGACGGAAACAGTGCCCTGGACTGCCCCCTCTCCTTTGGTGCTCCTGTTGCAGCTGCTGGGCTGCTCCTCTGCTTGCTGAACAGCATGCTGTTCTTCGCACAGGAACCCCCCTCTGTGGAAAGCATGTGACACCAAAGCTTGCCATCCTTGCTTCTGAGGAGCACTTTAGCTCTGCACACTTTCCAAGACAGATTTTCTGTTTATTCACTGTTCTTTGTCAAGACCATAAATTAAATCCATTGATTGGCCCCCAGCCTTCTTTGTTTACTGTTCAGTTTTTACAAACAGGGGGTGACTTGGGAGGCTTGGTCAGTTGCACCTTGGTCCCCTGAGTGACATCTTGGCTCTTAAATTCTCTAAAGAGTTCTTATGCAGCACATTGGCCCAAGGCTATGTGTCCTTTGATGTCTTGATGAAACCTTTCAAGTTACTCTACATTTCCAGGGTCTTGAGAGCGGCCTAACAACATGGCCCAGCTGTCCGAGAGGTGCCTCTGGTGCTCATTGTCCCTGAAGTTACTTCATCCTTAGGAGCCCCAACCATACATACAAAATCTGTAAGATGACAGCATCTGGGAAGCCCACAACGCTTCCAAATAGACGACAGGGCGTGGCGTCTTGAACAGAACCCCAGCAATTTTATAACTACTGAAGAAGTCAGAGGCAAAGAAGATTCACAGTCATATACAATAGATAAGCCAGAATTTCAGGAATGACACAACCCTGCATCAAGTCTAAGGAGCCCCGGTGGAATGGGGGCGGGGGGGGGGGCGGGTTTAAGCTCGGGGCTGCAGATTGCAAGGTGAGGGGCTGACCTCTCTCAGCCACTCCATGGCAGAACCACAAGGCTTTGTGCTCCCACCGAGCCACTAAGGGTCAGGGCTGACTGAGGGCAGGGTGGCTTTCCATCAGCTATGACATCGCGAACGAGATTGCTCTCTTGAGTCAGCCCCTAGCTCATGAGAACCCATGCAAAGCAGAACGAGGCACGTGCTTCTCTCAGAAAACCCTCACCCCTTGGCCTGCACCATTCCTGCCATCGGCTGGCTGTAGGCAGGCCACTGTGATGCAGAGGGTTCTCTCTAAATGGTTAATTTTCTAGAAGTAAATCGTGAGGTTTTTCCTTCTAACTCTGGAAGCTTGGTTGAAGCCTGTTTAAGATCACACCATCACAAAGAACAGGCTTCTCATAGAGACAGGTGGTGAATGGGGCCACCCAAGGCACATGGGCTGGGAGGTAAACCCAGATCTTCTGCCTGGAAGGCAAGAATTCCTCTGCTTCACCACGACCCGCCTTTACCAAATACAGGCAAACTTAACTCTGGAAGCAGGTCTTGATATAAGTTGGGGGTCGGTGGAAGACAGGTCTAGCTGTCTTAACACGTGATTCTAGTTTCAAACCAATGAAATAAGAACCTATTTTCCACTAAACGGGAAAATAACAAAAGAAAACCAGCACCATCACCCCCATGCCCAACAAGAAGCAAACGAACAGACACAAGGACCAAATGCCAGACAGCAGTCGCACCCGTTCTGACACACAGCAACCCCATTTGACGGTGTGGCATTGCCCACCAAAGTCCTCAAGCTTCAAACCCTTAGGGAAGGCCACGGGACAGCACTGTGGGGCCGCGTCCCCAGCACCCTCACCACAGCACCCCCAGGCCCGCTCCTGGAGGCACGCGCAGGTGAAAATATATCGGGGGAAGCTTAGCAGTTGTCGTCAAATACTATCGGTTCTGAAAAGATCAGCTCTCCCTCGAAGGGGCCTTTTCCTCTTGAGATGAATACGATATGAAATGTCATCAATCCCGTGAAGACAAGTGCCGTGATTTCAGCTTCTCAAAAACCAATACCCACACACACACACACACACACACACCCCTCCAGCGCTATCTGAGGCCAAGGCCAGCTGAGGGGCGAGGAGGCACTAGGTTGGCCTGACAGAGAAGAATGCCTGGCACTGGTAGTGCTGCCTAATTTTAGAGGCTGACCGGTTTCCAAGAGAATGCTCCGAGGAGCCTGCTGCATGTCCCTTCCGATCAGAGCGGACAGAGGCCACTCGGGTGGCCTGACAAGGAGCAGAGCCACTCGGGGATTCCAGTCCGTGTGAGGAGGGGCTGAGGCATTGCACGGTCCCAAGAATGGGGCCACAGGCACCCTTCAGGCTCGGTTACCTTGTAAAGGGGGCATCTGAAGAACATTCGGGGACCTTGAGGGAGCTAGGGCACATTGGTGTGTGGTGGTTAAGTTAAAAATACTAGCCTGGCACTAGCACTAGAAGGTTATAATCCTGTCTGTTTTCTGGGCATTTAACTTTGAAGGAGCTGGGAGGCGTCTAAGAGTCACCTTTGGGCAGAAAATATAAAAGGAAGTTTCTATTCCAGACTGCCTTCGTTCGCTTCTCAAGGGCTGGCTGGACGTTTTAAAACATCAGAGATTCACAAACTCCGGTGGGGCACCTCAAAAGCAGCAAAGTCTATTTAAAAGTCTCTTCTTTACTGGGGGTGGGGGTGGGGGTAGGGGTGGCGAGGGGCATTTCCTGAGCCCCAGCAATGTACCAACTGCTGTGAAAGTCTGCACAAACCCCCTGCGGGCTCGCTCCCTGGGCTCGGCGCCTTTCTGTGGAGTAACAAGCCGCTTCCTAGCTTCGAACTGAGAAGCTATCCACGAGATACAAAGGGATGATCAGCAAATGCTGCTACATATTTAAAAGCAAATAACACAAGATCTGCCAGCGTGTTCACTGATTTAAAGAGCAGCGAGAGAATAATCAAAATGGAACCCACTTTAAAATGGGTCAAAAGGGAGGTCAGGAAAGATGCCATCATTGCATTTTAACCTGGCTCCCTATTTGCCAGGAGAAACCCTGGGGGTGCGCTGCTTACTCACTGCGCTGCAATTCACAAGGTCGTCAGTTCACAACGGGCAGCGGCTCAGAGGGAGCACGGAGGGGCTTTCTCCTCCTCTTGAGACTTACTGTCACCGAGACTCCCAGGGGCAGGTCCACCCGGTTCCAGAGGTCACTAGAGGTCGGCACCACCTTCACAGCATCGCTATTGCACCCCCACACGCCTCCTTCCCACACTGCTGGCCCTCGGGTCCTGGTCACCGCTGCCCCTAGCACAATTCGTGGGAGGCAGGAGCCACTTCGAAATGGTATTCTGGATAGACAAAAATGAATTCTCCAATTGGGGCTTGGGTTTTAATCAAATGAATCCAGGGGAAAATGCACTTAAAATGGTATTTCATTAAAAAAAAATTCACACGGGCTGCCGTCGACTGTGTTTAGCATCAATATACTTGCAGGTTGAAGAGTAATAAAAGGAACATGATGCTAGTTGAGGCACTTAACAGATTCTGAAGGATTTTTAGGGTCACATATTTCCCACTTACTTATTACTATTTCCAAGTATTTAATAGTTGACATTTTCCTTAGGTGAAGCCCTTATATATTAATTCAGCCATGCCATGGCATATGAGCAGGGTATGACTCTTAAACTATTTAGCTATCATAATTTATTGCTTGAGATTACACCTGTGTATTAAAAAACCCTGGCTAAGATATGTAAAATGCATTTCAAATGCCCATTTACACAAACCTGGAGCAAACCCTCAGCTATGCTATTGTATTAGAGAAGTAGAATTCCTAACCCCTGTGCCACAAACACAAACTCTGGCTAGAATTTTCAGTAACAGAACAGATGAACACCGTGCGGCTTTACCGTTTGATGGTGGTTTAAATGCGCAAATTGTGTGTGTGTGTGTGTTTTTGAAAGATATATGGATCTCAGTGGAGAGAGAGGCAGATCTGCACAAAGCTGCACGAACCAGAGCCCTAGAACGGGAACGTGGGCCCAGAAACGGGCTGTTTTTCACTTGCTCCTCACCTTCAAGGAGAAAGCAAGAATCAGAACAACACTAAGGGGCGCAGGTGCACACACACAATTTTTACTGCAGAAAAGCCCTGGCAGGGGCATTTGGAAGCGACATTGTCTGGTACACTGGCACGGCGCATGCTATTCTGTGTGACTGCAGGTGAGGGCGGCTCGGACAGCACAAGTGCAGGTCACCGAATTAAGTCCTGCAGGTGAGGAAGAGGCAAGAAGGGAAGCTGTGGCAGGGGATTCCAGGTTGCTGAGGGAACCCTCATTAAGCAGCCTGGGAAAACCAAGGTCATTTCCCCACCCCCTGCGGGGACTGACACAAACCAAAGCAAAGAGCTGGTCAATTAGAAGGCAGAGAGCTGGAGGTTTGCAGGGAGCATCGGAAATAGCTCCTAGGAAATGACTCACCAGGGGGTGGAAGGCGGTGTGGAGGGGGGGAGGTGGCGCAGAGAAAGCAAATCACAAAGTGTGGAAGTCCTGCCATGCAGGTAGGAGGACAGATCCTTTGTAATTTATATTCTACCCTTAGCTGTGCCCTTTGATGTTGGTGCGGTGGAGTAGCAGTGGCAACAATATTATCAGTGAAACACACTATATATTTTACATATATATGTATATATATTACACACTTTTGTTTTCTGATGGCTTGAATGCTTTCCACAACCTTGCTTTTCTCTTAGCTATGGTGACCATAGATAGATCTTATCTCTGCTAAAAATGTTTTTAAACATGGAAATAATATACTGCTAGTCATAAATATATACATAGATAAACTCCATCCATCCACATTTCATGATCAGGAGGTATTAAGGTGGCACACAACAAAAGGCTAAGGGAAAGGAAAGCTTAAGAGGAATCACAGAGTCATGTTACGGGCATCTAGAAAAGAAGCCCAGGCTGTGGTGACGGTAGATGGCAATCGGCAGGGTGAAGGAGGAGTAATGGCTGTTTAGGAAGCATCAGGGGTACACTCAAAATGACCAGGCAGCTAACACACAAGCCTCAGGTTGTGAGGAGACCCTTCCAGTGCACGAGGGCCAGCTTGCCCACCTCCGCGGTGAGTGAGCACTGGACAACTTTGGCGGGTGGCCAGAGTAAAATGGCTGACTCGGGTCTCGATGTGTTTTCATTCTGTCCTAGGCCTTTGGATTCTGCTTTTAGAGTTTGTGATGACCCACGATCACACTTCTGACAAAGACAACTTGCTCTCGGACTCGGAGCAAAGGGATCAAGGTAAGTACACATGTGAACCGTTCGTTGGTCCTAAGACAGGTTTTGTTGGCACCCTGAGACAGACAAGTGCTCCACAGAGGACCATATCCCGACGACCAACAGTCCTGGAGCTCCTGAATGCGCATAACCAGCTTTTACATTTATAGCAGGGTTTGGAGCTATGCCTGTCAATCCAAAGTAAGGAATATGTCTTCAATCCATCACAAAGGTCACAAGTTCTTCCCCTTAAATCAATCTTCCATTTCCCAGCAGTGGCCCATCATCCCCCAGCAGGTTCATTTTCTCTTAATTAATATCCCTTGAGAAAAATATTCTTTTTGTATAGTGAGCAACACTTCTAACCAAGAATCCAAGTTAAGAAAAATTCATTCCTCTCAATGCCAACATCTCTTTAGAGTACCAAATTCTGCCCCTCAGAACATGCCTTGAGATTTCCTTTGGGATATGACAGTATGAGACTGGTCCACTTGATGTCAAACACATGTCATATTAACCACATCTCTCCAATTAGCTTAAGCACAGTTAAACACTCCAGCAACCCCAGCCTATGGCCCAAAGATTCACACCTGCCTCAGCAAGGCCTCTGGGACATTGAGAGGTCCCATACTTCAACAGGCATTGTCTTCATCCTAGCTCTTGGCTTAGTCTTACAGAAACAGTTCACCTGTTTTGTGTCTTCCACAATTGAAGTCATCAAATTATAAATTATACTGAGCCAAGATTATTAACCTCAAGAACCAGTATCTGGACCCTACGTCAACCTCGACCTCCCTTTACCATGGGCCTCTGGGTGGGCAACCTCTTCACAAGCAGGGAGGAGTTGGACCCAAATTCACTTGTCGCTCATGTTCTAGCAGCAAGTAGTGAACACAGTCATTCCCAGTGATTTGGGTCCATACTCTTTGAGTGGGGAATGCCAGGCAGGAAGCTTATGGGAAAAAAAAGAGTTGTCTTCCCAAGGCCCACCGAGCAGCAAGGAATAGGTAGCCATCCTCATAAATAAAAGGGTTTTTCCAGAGAGATCGGGCACACATAAGGCAGCTATGGAAAGAGACATGCGCAGTAAGGACCAGCTCCATCACGTGCACCCTTACGCACACCCACTCAAAACAAGGGCATTCGCAGAAAAGACCAGCTACATCGTAAGCCACATGCACACTGGGGCACTTTCAATAGGACTCAGCCAAGACACACAGCTCTGCCCTTCAAGGGGATATCGGTGGAACGAGAGCAGTCTGGAAGAAGGGGCTTATCAAGGGAAGGCCTGACCTCAGGCTTCCCTTTGGTTGGTTCTACCACCTTCCTTTGCCTGGCCCTCTAAATGGCCGCCTGCTTCCTGATGATGGCCTGTTCTTGCCTGTGAGATTGTGCTAGCCGAAGTTGTACCTTCACTCAGAAAAGGTTACTTTGACTTGAAAAAAAAGAAAGGAAATTCGGCAATATTCTGGGTGGCCCAGGCAGAGTGTTGCACCAATTCTGGAAGACAGGGTCATCATGGCTAAGGGGAGCTCCCCACTCAGTGGAAATTGGTAGGAAGTGGATCTTCGAGAAGCACGCTGTCTACAAACCAAATGTACCAGTCTGCCCTTCCCAGTGCGGAGAAAAGTTCTGCAAAACCGAATACAGAGGCTGCGCACATGCCGAAGCTCCCTCTTGGAAAAGCCACTTTGTCCTTTCATGGTGGGAACCTGAAACCATTCATCTTTGGGTTCGCAGCCAGGAGCTCTGTCCCTGGGCCAGTGAGGCTCCTGGGGGGTGGGGGTGGGGTGTTAGCTGGCAGCATTTGCCCAAGTCAGCAGTCCATGAAAGTGAGGTGGCCAACTGGCAAATCTTTGAATGAATTAAAACTCTTATTTTGTGAAACTCCTCTTTTCTTGAAAAAACAAAACAAAAAACACCCATGTAGTCTGGCTGTTCAAGCTATGGTTACCTGACTTTTCTGAAGTCTGTTTTCCGGTTAGTAAATCTACCCTCACTTTAAAAAGATTGAACCAACCTCTACTCCCCACAAATTCTTCATCAAAATCACTTTCATTTGCTGCATGTGCAGGATTTGGATTTTTTAAAAAGGCGTCTAGACATTTCTAAGATGAGAGTGAGACCTTTGCACCTTTTCTGACTGAATAGAGGTTCTGACACAGGAACTGAGCTGTTTGTAACTTGGGGTGTGTCTATCTGTCCCATGAACTTTTATTAGAAGGGTCTTTCCAGGAATTGGTTCCTACCCATGGGTAGTATGTAAGTCAGATGTGGTAGCTGGGGGCTGTCTGTACTACAGAAAGGAAACTTCCCATGTTTACGGATTTGGGGCCCTGACCAACAGATGAGCACAGAGCCCATCAGCTCTCAGGCCCTTCCCACTCCTTCATCAAGTACTTCTAGGTATCTACTCTCGTGTCCTGGCTCTGTGACACAGCAGTGGACAAGCCTGCCTTCCAGAGGAGCTGGATGGAGACATAACCAGATGAACGCGCAGTCTTGGGGTGGGAGGTCAGCACATGAAAACAAAGGATGCCACAGGAGATGGAGCAGTGGGGTGGGCGTGGGGTCGGTGAGGGCTGCTAGGCTGGACAGGGAAGGAGTCTCTGGCCCATGTGGTGGAGGAAGTGAAGGGGTGGGCTACAAGTGGGAGTGAGCATTCCAGAGGGGGAGGGAGGGAGGGAGGGAGAGAGAGAGAGAGAGAGAGAGAGAGAGAGAGAGAGAGAGAGAGAGAGAGAGAGAGCAAGCTGGAGTTCAATGATATAAGGTAAGACTGGTCCAAGACAGATGTCCTGGGAGAGCCTGGGGCTGGACCGGTGTGGGGTGGGGTGTGTGGGGGTGGTATCTCATAAGCGTGACACAAGGTGGATCAGGCTATCAGACAATCTTAATGGATGTGCCATTTATTAAGAAGCCTCATGATCCTATCCAACAAGAGCAAGCAATTATTGCCTTTTATTGTTGACTTCCGAGCTGGCTCTCCTGCCGGCTATACTGACCCCCAACTGAGGACAACTGAAGCCGTTCACTGAACTGACACTGCTGGAAATGCTTAATATTATGGGATGAAGTGTTTATAGTAGTTCATAATTCATGGATGTCCTCCCCAAGGAAAGATATCAGCTAGATTACACTTATGCTTTTCTCTGGACATAAGAGCGCCATGCTATGGTCATTCCTGTGAACAGCAGTCAGTTTCATTGACACGTTAGAAATTGGACCCAGGGGCGATTTCTATCAGAAACCAAAGCTCTCTAGGGAGAGTTCTCCTCAGAGGGTTGTGCACTCAGGAAGGGCCTGGAGCAAATGGGATGGAAAATGAAAGAGAAGGGAGACAAAACCAGTGGACCTGTAGTCTTTAGTGACCACCGCACCCTCCTCCATGCCTCCTCTGTGCTGCCCGCCCAGACACCAGGCCTTGGAAGAACGAGTAAAACGAATTGGAGTTTGCTGGCTCCAAACGGGGCCAGGAAAGGAGTGACAGAGGCATGAAACTTATGGGCAGAACAGAAGCAGACATATGTGAAGACACCCTACAGAGCAGTCTGCCTGTGCTTATCTGCACTTAGCTCCAGCAGAGCCTTGTTGGTAGTCCATTTTATATTAATAAAGTATAAAAGCAAACCCTCCTTAATTAGAAATATATATGCTCAAAATACCAACTCTCCCAAAATTTTGAGTATACAAGAAAAATATAATAAGATCCTTGGAGAAAAAGATATGGACTATTCAGTTGGTTTTTCTAGAATTGTTTGTATTTTTAAAGAAACTGCTTGGAGGATTAGAAGATGACAAGAACTAAGCCGGCTCTCAGCAATTCCCTTTCAGCTGGAGAGAGTGCTGATGCACTCAGGGAAGGGCACCGAATCCTGAAGTGAAACCACACCCACCCATTAGGGAAGGGAAGCTAACCTGCTCTGTTAACAGCCACTGAGGCCACAATCTTAATACAATGGATGGATTTCTATCAACAGACTTTTAAGTGCCAGAGTGACCTCAGAATTCCACATGGATGCTGCAGCCCTTTCTTGGGAAAGAAGCGTGTTTGTCTGTCACCCTCACTCTCAGCCCCTTCCAGGTGTACTCAGGACTGGCTGGTTGTGTGTCATCATCCCCCCCATCCCTGCACAGCCTGTCAGGAGAGTGTGGCCCCAGGCAGAGGAGCAGCAGAAGAGCAGAGGCCTGGGTTCAGTGTC
This sequence comes from Nesogale talazaci, assembly GCA_004026705.1. NCBI lineage: Eukaryota > Metazoa > Chordata > Mammalia > Afrosoricida > Tenrecidae > Nesogale > Nesogale talazaci. The sequence continues at coordinate 65,572 of PVJH01007595.1, read as the reverse complement.
CCTGGCCCTGAATGATTGTGTGGCTTGGGTCAAGGTATAACTTCCCCACACCTCAGCTTCCTCGACAAGAAAACCCAAATCCTAAGAGTGTGTACCTCACAGAGTGGGTTTTCTATGAAGAAGCAAGGCTGCCCACATGGAAGACTGGCACAGACTAACACACTCTACTCACACACTCAGCTGCCTTGTGGAGGAACAGCTGAATGTCCTCTTTTTAGTCTCCCATCTTACTCCGCATCACCCACAGCAGGGACTGAGAAAGGAGACTTCCACCCAAGGGTGAGGGTCTGGTTAACTCATGAAACGTGTCGGATTTGGACAGATTGAGGAAAGAAACGTAAGTCGTCCTGGGGTGGAGAGGGGAGGGAGGCAAGCAGAGGTGGGTCTGTGCGTGGGGGTTGCCTGGGAAGGGAACCTGCAGAGAATTGGGAGGGAGACACTGCCTGGGACACTCTGCCAGGGAATGTGTTTCACACACAGGAAGGGGAAGCTAAAGGATAGAATATTATAGATTGAATTGTGCCCCCTTGACCTGATTACCACAAGGTTAGCAGTTCAGACCCCACCTGTGGGCTCCGTAGGAAAGAGATGAGGCCTTGGGCTCCAGTACAGATTTAAAGTCTCAGAAACCCCAAAGGGCAGTTCTGTCCTGTCCTATGGGGTCGCCAGGAGCAGGCAGTGACAGAATGGCGGTAAGGAAATAAGCTGGGATCCTAACCCTCGGGAGAAAACGGGGGCTCTCTGTTCTCTTCTGCAGGGCTGCTATGTGTCAGCAGACACCCACTGGAAGGCAGTGAGCCTGTTGTTGCTTTTCCCTCAATACCCTAGCATCCTGGTGCTTTAGGGGATAGAAGTTGGGCTGTGATCTGCATGGTCCATGGTTTGAAACCACCAACAGCTCTGCCGGACAAGACGAGGCTTTCCAAACAGTTACCACAATGAGGGCGTCAGCATCGTCTCAACGGCATTGAGTGTGTTTTGAGTTTTGCACTCTATCTGTGCATGGAATCCCATTTGGAAATGCTTTCTCCTGGGTTATGCTAATGAGACGGCAGCGGTGCAGCATGTTCTGAAACTTTGCCGTCTTGAACAGATTCGGTTTATCAACAAGGACACCAGCAGGGGAAAATACAGGAGGGGGCTTCAGAAAGTGGTGGGTGGTTGGAATAAAGAGATAATGGGATTTCCCCACAAACTTCAAAGCTGGCATCTGGTGAGTCAGCCTCTGAGCTGGGAGGAAGGTACGATGTACGAGGACTTGGGTGGAGGAGCTCAGGCTTGGCACAAGGACGAGCCCTGACCCGATCGTCCCCCACTCTGTTGGTCAGGCTGCACCATTTCATTCACATCTCAGAGCGCCGGCATCCAAGCCTAAAGGTTAATCTTGGAGGCGTGGGAACCGTCCCCTCTGGCCGTCACAGGCCGATGCCATCTACACCAATCTTGGGTTCTCCTCCGGGAGCTACTGGCATCTTTCCGGGCTGGGTCTAGCCTTGTTCACCCCAGCATCTACTGACCAGGGAGGTAGGGCCAGGCAAGAAAGGGGAGAGAGGTGGGTTGGAAAGGAAAGTACCTAACAGGTGGAGAGCCCGCACTAAGCTCCTGTTGTCTCTCCTCTCCCGTTGCCTGAAGAGACAGAGTAGAGAAAGTAGCTGAGGAACAACTGTTTAGTTGGGAATCTACAAAACATGTTCCTTTGGGGCTGAGGAGGAAGAGCACCCTTGAACTTCTCTTGGCGCGCCTCCTCAAAGGAGAGGGAATCAAGGTCATGATCAGTGAGCGTCCCATCTCTGGAAGCCCTCCTACTCCTGTGTGTGCTTGTCTCGAGTTACTTATAAAGAAGGCTCAAGTGCGTATGATCTGGGACAGATGTACTCTTCCAAGAAACACCAGGAGTCCAGTTGCCTGCTCTGGGCGTAAGCATTCTGTTCGGGTTCATTGAACAAGAAGTACGGGTATTGAGCTAGTAAATCTGTGAACAGTCTCTGGATTTTCAGTTAGAATCTGCCTGGTACTACGATCAGCATTAATGACAACCCCTGAATACCATGTTGGTAGACGATTTTCTGGCTTCCTTTGGAAACCTAGCACAGGTAAGCTGGCAAGAATATTTACACACTAAACTTTACTTCATATTTTAAAATGGTACTTTACGTTATCAAATAGTAGCTAACAGTTAACATTTAAATAAAAACTCCTCACACACGCACACACACGCAAGCGTACAAAGAAACACACAAGACAGAGAACTCTCTTTTTACATGCAACAAGGAGACAAAACACTCTAAGAAAGCATTAAAAATATTTATCTGTGGATAAATTATCAGTCTTTTATTTTCTTCCATTGTACACAGGGAGGGTTTTTGATTGTTTAATACACAATGGTCTACAGGCTATTGTAAGAAAGCGTGGGACCATTCAGTCTGATCTGCTCATTCAAGAGATGAAGCAACTAAGCTGGAGAGTCACTAACTTCTGGTAACAACGTGTACCGGGTCAGTACAGGTCCCTGGGCCAGAAATGCTGGTGGTTCAAACTCACACGGAGATACCATCGCACAGGCAGCCGTGTGAGATGACAGCCCCAAACACCTTGGGGGCAGGTCCACTCCGCACGCATGCACGCACACACGCACCTACGGGGTCATCAAGAATCAGAACGGACAGGCTGTCAGCCGCACCACTGGCCAGCAGCACAGGTTCTGGGTTCTGGCTCTGCCAATTATGAGCAAGATGAACTTGCTTAAGTGACATGTGTCTAATTTTAGTCTTCCCTGTAAAGTGGCAGGTCTGAACTAGGTGAACCCTGATGCGTATGTAATGGTCTGGCATCATACAACTTTGTCCTAACTGACCCCACCCCCCAAGAAAACAGACCCCAAACAAAAACACATTGGCTGGAGGAAAAACACCTAAGTGACAGCTATGAAATCAGAGTGTCCCACTTCCATCGTCGATAACCTGTGTACATGGTTCTGCATGGGTGTGACTGGGATTGGTCGTCCTCAGTAAAAGGGAGACTCCAGCACAGTCAGCCTCTTGAAGCCCCTCGGGACACCTGCCCGCGCGGGCCAGGCGGCAACCCTTCAGAGACTATCCTAGTGTGCACAGACCACCATATGTGCTTGTAGCATAGTTTTGTTATGTTCACAACTAGGAATTATGCTTTATTAAAAAAACGGGCTGAGCCCTGGTGGCGTAAGTAGTTGAGTATGGGACTGCAGCCTGCAGGCTTGGCAGTTCAAATCCAGGGGCGGCTCCCAGGAGCAGGGCTGGGTAGCGCCCATGAACACCAGAGTGCAGTGATGCCCAAAAAACAAAAACAAACCAAAAAAATATTACATTTCTGAGATGATTCTCTACTTTTTTTTTTTTTTAATAGAATGAAATATAGCATTCTTTCCCCAAGATAGTATTGTAGCAAGAAGCTAGCCACTGTTGTTTAACTTGAAATCTACCACCTTGATATCCTGGCAAAAGCCAACGACCTTTGTTGTTGTTGTTGTTTGTTTGTTTTTTGGGGCATCACTGTCCTCTGGTGGTGGGAGTAGGAGGCCCAGCCTTTGCTCTGGTGAAGCCACTGCTGGAATCAAACTTCCATCCCAGTGGGCCATGGTCCCCCACACAACCACTATGCCACCTGGGCTCAGCACCCCCTATAATTTTAAGAAACCATGGATCTTAATATTTTTTTAAAAAATGAACCAATTTAGTGATTTGTTACATAAAGTATCAGTAATAGCATTGTCTCGATGACAGCGAGTTGTAATATTTAGAGATATCTGAAATATTGATACTTTTATACATACTATAAGTGGATAAACCTTTAATGAGCAGCAGATGTCACATAAGTACTGGGTTTATGCATGTATGATCTGTCAGTTATGAACTCTGAAACAGCACAAGTAAAGAACAACACACCTCGACAACTTTCTAGAAATGAACCTAAGCTATTCCAGTTAAATTAACAAGTCTCTCTCATTAACATCTCAGCAAAGCAAGCCACACACATTCGCACGATGGCAGCCCCCCTGCAGCCTGTCTTCTGGGGAGCCGATCAACAGGCTTCCCTTCCCTGTTGCCCAGCACACTGGCTGCCACACTGGCTCCCATCTCAGTGTGGTCCACATTCTCAGCGCCAACAGGCCGGACTCAGAGAAACAAAAAAGTGCAGCAGAATGGAATTTGCAGTGGACTTCATCCACCTCGCCACAGGGCAACCCCACAGAACGCCTGGCATTAGGACATGTTTGCGCAGCCACTGGGCAGGGGCGGCTCAGCTCGTAGGCCATCTTGTGATTTTTTTTCTGAATGGCTGACTGCATATTCTCAGGTGATTTCATCAGAACACAGACGAGAATCCATCTACACATCAAGGAGACTGCAGGAAATACAAGTGTGGGCTGAGTAACTCATTTGTCTAACAAAACAAAATAGTAACTGTTCAGAAATGTCTAGGCCTAGATGGTGGCTAGGTGAAGATACAACAGCCTTCATGCTTGGGTATTTTGTTTAATAAAGGTTTCTATGAACTCGTAGCAACACCTTGTACTTACCCTCAGGTGACTAGGGAGTGCCAAAATTTTGTGAGAAGACCCAATTACCTTTTAATTCCATTCCTCCACTATACACCAAATATAATGTGCTGCAAGTGGAATCAATTATAATTACATGTTGAGTCTACTAACCCTTCAAAAATTTCTTTTTGAAAACATCCCATCATTCACTCTTTATTAAAATGTTTTAAGATTTCTGTCAGAACCAAGAAGCTAGCTAAGTCAATACTACGATAGTTGGCACAGAAGTTAATGAGTATTAAACACTAATTAATGTTCTGAGAACATGTTCTCCACACGGCAAAGTCAATATGCTAGCAACCACAATCAGTTATCACCAAAGTAGAAAAAAAAAGAACCCACTACCTTCATCCCAGGAGATCTTGACAGACTCATAGAATGATCTAATGTGTCTGGTTAGGCTGGACAACAAATCTCCTTAGGGATGCTCTTAATATTTCAGATTCCTTACTACAGGTGGTCCTTAGAAGAACAAAATTCACACCGAGTTTAAGAGGAGAGGAGTAAAGCTAATAAAATTAGTGCTATATATTTTGAATCCTTACTGTCTCCCCTGACTGGTGATCTAACTTTACTTCTCCTCCCCCATAACCTCTAGGTACTTGGATTCTCTGTCCAATTTGCCCTGCTGTAAAGTGCAGAAACAGGTAATGGAGCTGATGCTTACTTAGTAGACTGAGTTCACTGTTCCTTTCACAGGTCTATAAATTGTGTCTTTACTTTTAAGAGGTGAAAAGCCAATCTCCTAGCTGGCTTAAAAAACCAACAAACAAACAAACAAAAGGAGATTCCAAGAACCCCAAAGGCCATGCTTTTGCTACACGATTCGAATCTCTTGTTATATCCCAGTCAACTCAGTGCAAATACTGTTCCCTCCACAAAGACCAAAGGCATAGGATACTTAGTGCCCATCTTCTTGTAATTGACTGTGAAATTATGAAACGACATTGAAACAAACAGGCAGAGACCATCTGAACGAAGGGTGGTGGTCAAATAGCTTAGATATCTCAGGAGAGAATGGAAACTGGAAAACATCTATCTTTCAAAGCCCTGCTGAACTCTTGCCACTGCTGGGTAGACATCCACATTAGCCAGGCCGCTCTGCATGCCACTGTATTACTAGCCTACATCTTGTCCTTTCCCCTGGCCAATGGGATCCAGTTCCTGTGGTTCCCCAGGTCTATACATCTCTGCTCTCCAGGATGACTGCAGTTTCCCAGCAACAATGACCATGTCTGAAACTTCCGTGTGTCCCAAAGTCCCTGGTATTGCCAGTGTCGGCATCACAAATACTTGCTGATAGGGGAAACTGATCCTTTGTCCCTCTAGCCCTCTTTGTTTTCAGTGAAGTGCATTGCTAGTGACAAATGTACACCAATTTTCCAGATCATCACTTAGCGTTAAATCTGTTTCACAAACCTCAAATGACTAGTATTGGGGCTTCTTTTTCAAATACACAGTGACAGGGCTTCCAAACAGTTATGATTGCGTTGTGCCTTTCCCCATAAAATGCAAAAAAAAAAAAAAAAAGTTAAGATTCCTCTATTTCAGATATAATAAATCTAGTTAAATTTTCACTTTTACATACATTTTAGATTGGGAGAAAAATTAACAACTTTTTCAGACATCAATTTTCTAAATTATTTTTCTGATACAGAAATACTTCCTACCCGGATCTGTGGTCAGAATGGATAAAGACTACAAATGGCAGCTTTGTTCTCTATCAGAATCAAAAACACCCTAATTTCACCTTATTATTCAAGATGCTCAGGATCTTGCAAATGGAAGATCACAGGAAGACGAGACTTTTCCCTTTCCCCCACTATCATGACCTCAATTCTATCTTACCAATCAGATTAGACCAGAACATGCACACCGCCACAGATAAGAGCCCAAAAGACAGGGAATCCAGGAGAAATAAACCCCTCAGAGGGCTGAGCCCCGGTGCCATAAGTGGTTGAGTGCAGGACTGCGGCCCGCGGGCTTCGTGGTTCAGATCCAGCAGCGACTCTCAGGAGCAGCACTGGGTAGCGCCCACGACCACCAGAGGCAGTGATACCCTCCCCTCCAAAAAAAACCCTCAGGACCACAAGGAGAGTAAATATACCAAGAGGATTAGAGGAGGATGGAATGAGCAGGGAGAGAAAAGGGGAATCAATCACAAGAATCAACCTAGAACCCCTTTCCAGGAGATGAATAATGGAAAAAGTGGTTGAGGGGCAATGGAGGATGATGTAAGACAGGAAAATAATAACCTATAACTTATCAAGGGTTTGTGAGGGATGAAATGGGGAGCTGATATCAGGGGCTCAAGTGGTAGAGAATGCTTTAAAAATGATGTTGGCATATGTGCAAATGTGCTTGACACACTGGAGGAATGCAAGGGTTGTGATAAGAGGTGTAAGGGCCTCTAATAAAAGTATTTTAAAAAAAGAAGAGAGAAAAGAAAAAGAGACCTCTGTAGTTTGTACATATCTTTTTCTTCAATCTTTCTCTACTCCTCTCCTTGGCTTGGTCCTGGCTGGCCAGCATATCCCCACCCCACTAGTTAGTGGGGACCCACTACTCCACAGGACCTCTAACTCAGAGGCCACACAGAGGAGAAGGAGCGGCAAATACGGTGGAGGTCTTTTTATATCACATATGAAGTAAATGTAAACACCAGGGTAAAGCGGGATCAGAAGTAACGTTACCTTGAAGTAACCAGACTCTTTTTGCAGCATACTGGGGTCTCTGTCCCACATCACAGGACGCTTTCCACCCACTACAAATCTTCCTTCAGGGCCTCCTGCTTTTACAGCACTAGGTCAATGCTGGCAATGCCGCTGAGAGCCTGATCAAAATGTGCGACCATCTGGATGTGAGAACATCTGCATGATTCATGTCAACGCTCTGCTGCAACCACCTGAAGCTCCACCAGGACCAAGCAGATGCTCAGTGGTACAGACTTCTGGCACTGTGTCCCCACACTGCAATTCAAAGGGTACCCATGCTAACAAGGCAAGGATTTGAATCGAATCCCTCGGTGACCACTGGTACCATGCACACCATCAATAGATGCAAGGTTCCTCTCTTGGCAATAGGCTTACAGGCTCGTCCCCATTTTCTGAAGCATGGAAACGCGAGCAGTGCATTGCAATTTGCAAACCAGTGTGGTCTATCTGGTTACGGCCCCTTTCGATATGGACCATGAGCCTTTTCTCCCGTTAGTGCAGCAGCACAATTGCAAAGCTATTAAGTATTCATGTCACTTAAGGTCAAGCAAGTTTTCTTTGGGAGATGGAAAGCCAGACGCAGAAGAATTAAGTGAATATTTTGCTAAGACATGCACAGCTTGGCAGTGCCCATGTGGGTTTCTGTTAAGATCAGTTTGAAAATTTCAGGCGGCCCCGAACCTAGCTGATAGACTTCCATGCCATGCAAGGACTTGTCCAACTGTGGAATTTAGTGTATCCATTTGCAAATGAGAACAATTACTTATTAGGTGGAAACTCATTCTACCCACTGCCAGCAAGTGGCTGGTAAGGCACGGGGGCTGCATGGTTTGGTTTTTGCATCATCTGTAAGGACCGGCAGCCCTGTCCTAAGAGGAAAACACGAGGCTGCACCACAAGATGAGTGACTGAAGCCATCCTCACCTCTCTCCCTGGAAAAGGCCGCCCCTCTCTAGCCCGGCAACTGCTATTATATGATGAACTCCAGCTGTGCGCCCCTAGTGGTAGAAAGTGGGTCAGAGGGGAACAGTGTTTTTCACAGCAGTGGGTGGGGCTGCCCTGTAGAGAAGAGGAGGGGGATGAAGGTGGCCCATTGCAGTCCGCCCTGTTGGACCCCACTCCGGAGTGCAGGAGGGTGTACGCTTCTGGGCACTGCCAGGTGTCCTTGGCATAATGGAGGGAAAAGGCAATTCCCTCCCAAGCCTGGGATGCCCAGGTAAGCACTGGGAACAGGCTCTGAGAATGCCAAATGTTAATAGCCTCCAGGGACCAATTTACACACACGCGCGCACACACACACACACACACACACACACACACACACACACACGAAAGAGAAAGAAAGAAAGAGGAAGAGAGAGAAACCAAAGAACAATGGCATGAAACTGAACTGATGCAAAAAGCCCAGCCTGGCAGGTGAACTGATGGATGCGTCAGTACCAGGCCTGAAGGCCACCCTTATAGGGAGGACACACTTCCGGGAGACAGAAGGAAACAGACCCCACACAGCTCTCAGAGACGAGGGATTGCTTTCTAATCATATAGACTGTATCTCTCATATACACTGTGTGCCAGCCCCTTCACATCCATCAGCTCATGGAACCCCGCACGGTAAATATTGTCTCTGTTTTACAGCTAAAGATGTGGAGGCAGAAAGGCTGGGCAATTGTCCCGTGTCACTCAGAAAGTACGTGGCAGATGCTGGGCCTGCCTGACAGGGCTCCTTGGCAACCTATCCTGGGGGTGCTCTGATTTTAAATGCTGGTGACAGGCCAGGCACCAGCAAGCTTTCTTAAAGGGCCAGATGTTACCTCTTGTAGATTTTTCCAGCTCTCTCCCCACCCACCCCTCCTCCAGCCTCTGCTGTCACCACACTGTTGGGATACAAGCAGCCTGAGACCACACGCACGGCCCTGGGTGAGTCTGCTCCAATAACGCACTAGGCAGGTCTGCGGTCCGATTCTGAAAGCAGGGGGGCCAACTGCAGCCCTGCGCCCAGGCCAGCCCCTGCCCTGCCCAGCCACTGTAGGTTCTAGCGGATTGCTCGGCAGGTGAAGGGTCATCCAGCCGGCAGGAGCAGTGCCCCCACATGCACAAGCTCACACTAAGTGTGCTCGGCGTCCTCACGTTGTCTACAAACATGCACTGACTCCTACAGGCGACCGCTCATGGCAAAAATGAGGAGTCTTGCTGGTTACACATGGGGCTGCTAACCTGAGGTCAGCAGTTCGAGACCACCGGTTGCTTCTCAGGAGAAAGAAAAGTCTTTCCACCCTATGGAGTGACAGTCTTGGGAACCCACAGGAGCCTTTCTGGCAGTGCTGTGAGTCAGAATTGATGAGGACAGCGAGGGTGGGAATGGCAAAGACACAGACGTTCTGCTCCATCAGTTAATCAGTTACACAGTTTGTGCGAGACTCGGGACACCCTGGGATTCAAAATCAGATGCTTCACCTGAAAGACTGGCAGTCAGAGCCGACAGAGATAAAAGAGTTAACCAGTTAATTCCCCCCACTCAAACATTTTTTTGCCAGGCAGAAATACATATGAACTTGAGAGAGGAGACACCAAAGCACCCCAGTCAGTGGTTTCTGTGGAGCACATCTCTGCTGCAATTTATGACACGAACAGACCTGAGCGAGAACTCAACCCACCTTCAAGCAGGCAGATTGACACAGATGAACTGTTTTGGTAGCCACTGCAGTAGGAGACCCAGGCCACCAGCAGCAGCCACAGAAGCAGACCCTACGAGCTCTGGGAGGGCAGGGAGCACGCCTGGCTCGGCTGGTGTGGAGCACCGGGCACAATGCCCGGCACACAGCACGAGCTCTGGGGATCCGTGCTGTCAGAGGGTTGTGCTGACTCCCTGGCAACTCCTGACCAGCCTCGTCTGCAGTCAGACTTCCCAGCCTGCTGCTACCGCTCACGTGAAAGGGATCTCACTCGCCATACCTGGATTGTCTGGTAGTCAGAAGCATCAATTCCCTTCACAGTCACCTCTCGGAAAACTCGTGGCTCCAGTTCCTCTTTGGTGAGATCACAGTGATAAATAATACCTAAAAGGAGAGAAAGAGCGGAAGTATCAGTTTAGTCTGAAAGACTCACTAGATTCAAACAGGAGCAAGATCCATGGAGTCCAACCAGGTTCCCTGAAAGGTGAGAGAGAGAGGAGGCCCGTCGGGAGCTGAAAGGGTCACCGTGGCTGTGAAAGGGATTCTGCGCAGAGTGCTTCCAACAGAGCATGGAGGGGGGCGCTATGTTCACACCCGCCACTGATGCAACCGTACGCGGTGGACAAATTTCACAAGATTCTCGTGCATTCTGTGTGAAGGGTAGCCAAGCTAACTTCAGAACCCAACGATTCTTTCCTAATCCGGGATGCTTAGGAGTGCAGGTCAGAGTTAACGATGAACTTCATCCAGGCCATTTTACCTGTGAACCTATAAAAACAGAGAACTCGGCGACTTGCTGTGGTGAAGTGACGCTGCCTAAAATGGGGGATGTCTATTCATAGCTTTTGTAATTCGTACCCAAGGGATGAGTGGGAGCTTAACGTGGAGAAGATTCTAGCTTGAACACTGGTCAATTTTGCCATTCCGCTGGGCTTAAAGGTGCGCCACTTCAGAAGCAGGGGCAGGAATCCCACAAGCATTAAGATGAAGACAGTGTGAGAGAGGCCAGACACAAAAAGCCACAGCATAGACTGAAAGGCGGCCGAGGACGAGACATGCAGAGACCATGTGATGGAGCAGAGAAGCAGTGTCAAGACGGTGAGGCAGAGGGTAGGCTTCCAGGCATGTGAAGCAAGGCAGAGGTCACAGGACCACCTATATGGATGAGAGACTGAGGACCAGAGAGACATGCCCAGCAGCATGACAGAGGTGAGATGCTGCAGACCAAAGAATACCACCCCTGACATTCTGTGACCTATTAGTTACTCTCACAGGACGGAACAAAATGGCCCCTATGGGTTTTTGAGATTGAATCTTGACAGGAGCACAAAACCTCACCTTTCCCCCCTGAAGTGGCCAGTGGTTTCCACGTGTTGTGTTTGCAGTTAGCAGTCCGCCACATAACCCAGTATGCTACCAGGGCTCATTAGGGTCATTATGAATTAGAATGGACTCCATAGCACCGAGTTTGGGGTTTTTTAAGTTCCCTAATAGCCCTCACAATTGTGACCATTGCCTGTGAGTGCTGTGTGGCATTACAACAGATGGACGAATCTAGCAGGGAGTGCCAGAGAGGAGGGCTGGTGTCAGAATGGGTCACAGAAGGATGGAGGGTGGAGGCAGGTCACCCTTCCATGGCATCGGCCTTGGACAATTTCCAAGTTGGATTCTCCTCCCTACGGAAGCTAGAGGAGGTCAGGTGTCACCCCTATTCCAGCTCTTCACTTGCCCAAGGTCAAAACAGCAATCCCCGAATTCCTGCTACATGACACGTACCCATCTGACACATGTGCATGGACATCTACCAGGCACCAAACTCACTTCAGAACTGCCTTGAAAATGTCGCTTATCTCAGAAACTGCACATTACAGAATGATTAGTATGCACCAAGAATTCCAGCTTATTTAACCACTAATTAAAATTCCATTTTCTGAATTTCACGCTACTACCCTCTAACATTTGAGATTTAACAGAAAGAAACAATAAGCAAGATGAATAATATTAATGTTTAAAAGCAAGGACACTGTTGTGATTTAGTAAAATGAATTAGTCACCCACAGGCAGCCATATAGAAATGGCCCCTTCCTTGTTCTCCCTCCACAAGACTTTAAACATATGCTGAGAAGTATACGGAAAATCAACTTAAAAATCTCCAAGCCTGCTAGAAAGCCAGAAGTCTAAAGCGCTCCCACATGCTATGCCCCTACCAACTGTTCCTGTATTAAAAACCAGCTCTTTCAACTCCTCTGTGTGTGTACTTTACCAACAGCTGAGAGCCAATGCCCTGCCCAACACTGGGCAAGAACATTACCTTGAGCTTCCTTAGACGCACAGACACTAATATCTCCAAGTGCTATGCTCATTCTCATGTTTGGACAACATATTTAAAGACGATGATACCAGGGTGCGGTACAGCACTGATGAAACACACAATCATCCTCAAGTTCTTTAATATTTCCTCCTTGACTATTCTGGTTCCCGTTTTACCTCACTGATCTTGGCTGCCATGAGTATGTTCATTTGTATAATTAACATAGTTTGATGCATGGAAGCCAAGATAGGTAACCCTTCAGAAACAGTAATGGGAGTAATGAATCCCTGAGGGTTCGGGAATAAAGTGGTGAGGGGAGAGATAGCAATAATGATTATATAATCCCACCCTAGAGGAATAAAAACACGATTATAGGTGAATGGATATACTGGATGGTGTAAGACATGGAAATAATAATAATAATATATAACATAAGAATAAGGGTTCCTGGGAGGAAGGGGAAGGGCAGGAGGGGGAGGGGGGAAGGGATAAAGAGGAGGTGATGTCCAGGAGTTCAAGAAGTAAGCAAATGTGGCTGTAATTATGTAATTATGTTTGATCTAATTGAATTATGAATTGTAACAACATCTGTAAGAACTCTTAGTGATCAAAAAAAATCACTACCCTGAAAAAAAAAAAAGAAAAAGAAAGACAATTATAAGGAGGAGCCTTACTTGCATAACAATTCAGTGCTCAACTGCTAACAGAAGGTTGGTGCTTGAACCTTCTTGGGGCACCATAGGAGAAAACACCTGGTAATTGGTTCCCACACAGATTACGGCAGTTTCCTCTGTCATATGCTGCTGCTACGAGTTGGAATTGGATCAATGGCAACAATAGAGTGCACAGTCAACATTGACGGGGGCGATGGTGCCTGACTTTCTCAGTTTACGAGGAAGTCTTTACCAAAAAAACTTTTTTTTCAAAGCTAAATATTTAAGTTTTCTTACAAAACAAACTTATCACCTTCAAAGTACTCCCCGTTACACTTAATACATTTATCAGATCTGAGATTCCTTCTTGGAAATATTTTTCAAACTCATGCTTGGATGGCTGACAGCACCTCCCTTGTTTTTTTCTTCACCTCTTCGATGTCATCAAATTGCTGTCATTTCATGTCCCTCTTTATTCGGGGAAACAAAAAAGTCACCAGAAGTGAGACCATGTTAATAAGGTGCATGTGATATGAGAGACTTGCTATTTTTTTTTTTTGCCAAAAGTGGTGCACAGAGAGGGCTAAGTGTGCAGGTGCATTGGCGTGATGGCAAAATCAGTCCCCCATACACCACAAATCAGACCTTTCCTGTCACACAGTTATGCATCCTTTTCAGAACCTCTACATAGACAGCTTGATTAACAGTCAGACCTGGTGGGATGCACTCCAAATGCAATATGAGTTAACATTTTCATCTTTTGGGCAAGTTGACAGAGGTCCAAAATGAGGTTGGCCACCTACAAATATTTCACCCTTTTTGAAATGAAAAATTCACTGGTACACTGAAATCCACTGTGAAACATAACTTCACAGCTGAACCCTGTCCTCTTAAATTGGCCGCCACAAAAAAATGAAGTATGAGTAAAACTGCTTCTATGAAAAAACTCACTGGGGTCCACAGTGAACCTTCCCAGGTGATGCCACTGGGTGCACTAACTCAGAACGAGTTGCTCGATGCTCACATAGCAGGAAATTGTGTGTTACAAAAGCTTTGCTCCATCCAGCACACAATCCTGGTGGGTTAAGTTATATGTGAATACAATTTCATAAAACATGCTTCCAAAATACACTGTGTGAATATTTGTTCTAATTTATCACATTCATTGAGTACTGTACTTGTATATATGAAAGCAGTGTTGAGACTCTTTAGTTATATTAAATTATGAAGAATTTCCTGATCAACATTCCATTTCCTCCCAAAAGAGCAAATCTGAATCTTAGGGAGAGAGAGAGTGAGAGAACAAATTAAGCACATGTCATTTGAACACCTGGCTCAGCCTCTTGTTGCAGCTATTGGAGTAGGAACAAATGACACTGGATGGTGGCTAGCTCGGTGACTTGACACAGGTCACTTTAACTAGAAAAGGTCAGAAGTCAACTCTTCTAACCCACACTATAATAGCAGGATGTGCTGCGTTACCCAGGTTGGTTGCTTCCAGCGGTAGGGGTCAAGTGTCTGCTCTCTCTCATCCCACCAGAACAGGTCCCTAGAGAGGGCTCTGTTTAACCTGCAGGTACTCGTGCTCAATACATTAGCCTATGTCCTATTTATGTTCTCTTAGGCACACACTGCACATTCTTGCGACCTAGCAACTCCTTGTATCTTGCCTGGGAAGGCTCTGGGGGTGAGTCCAAAGCATGTGAGGTATGCGAAAACATCCTAGAACCATGAACCAGAAAGGGCTGGTTAGGGGGCATGTAGGAAACAAATTTTGAAGTTAAGGGTGAGAGAGACAATTGGATTATGTAAGTCCCTTAAGATCAGAAGGAGCTATGGCCTCTCATTAAGAAAACAGTGCCCTGGTCAGATGATTCCAGCAATACAGTGCAGAGAAGCCAGATGGAACATCTCTGTTGCAATCTGAAGAGAGTGGAAAGAAGTGGAGGAAATGAGAGAAGGAATGGGAAATACAGAGAGAGAGAGAGAGAGAGAGAGAGAGAGAGAGAGAGAGGCGATCCTGAGACATTTGATATATAAAGAAAAAACAAAAGAACTGTAAAAAATGACCTATGGAAAATGCCTGGGACAAGCTTTGTTATGTGTCTCAGAGCCATTCACCTGGGACTGCTAGGCTGGGTTATTACAATGTGCATGTCTGTCTGGGGCTAACCTTAGCCAGCCCTTAAAATCCCACTAGGACAGAATTAATCATCGGCTCAACCATTAAGTGGGTTGAGCCACGGGGAATAAGTTCATCATGCTCCAAATTGCCCTGGCTGCCTGCTCCCTCCCCAGAGTGGCTGCAGGTGCAAAAACCCTACGGGCTTCAGATCAAGAAACGTCTTCCGCCTTCAGTGGAAACAAAGGCAGGCATACTCCTATGGGGACAGCAGGTAGACTGAGCTCAGGGATTTGGGGCCGTAGGATTTGACTTAGCATTGAGTGTCTCTGTTGTTTACTGCAATAGCGGAGCATTGACCTTCAGAGAACAGTGGAAGATAGCCTGTGAACTGGTGGGCGTGCACACAGATGTGTATTCCCTTTCTCTGACAGTTCTTGATTTTAAGATATCCAGTTTAATGATCTGAGAGTGTTTTGCCATAGAGACCTAAAGGCCTGAGTGCGGAACTCCTTTGCGCTGGACTTCTCTCTCTAACTGCATTAAGGGACAGATGAAAGCGAGTGGATAGAAGGCAAAGGAGACTTAAAAAGCACGACAGTAACAGATTCACAGCTCGCCCAGAGCCTGCCTTGGAGATTCAGAACTAGGAACACACTGCTCTTCCAACTTCACAAGCACCGTCAAGAACCGTATTTCATTGCTGGCGCCGAACTCATCATTTCACACTAGGACGACGAGGTCTTTCTTCCCGAGGTAATGAGCTTGTTCCTGAAATATATGGCTGCCTGGGGTCACTGAAGGAGGTTTAGAGGCCTTTGGGGACTTGGGATTTTATTAAGAGCAAGTGAGTCAGCCTCATTCTGCTCTTATTGTCCTTTATCCAACAAAATCCAGAGTTACTTAGTGGACAAAGGGAGGAGAGCATTTAAATCCATCCTTTTGGAGCTAATTCCCCACACAGCAAGCTCCATTTCCCTGTTTCCTCTAAGGCCAAAGCAGGCAGCAGATACCTATGCATACTGGAACCACCAAGCTAATTTAAAACTGCATCTAGCCCTTAAAAATACCATTTTCTGAAACAGGAGAGGGACTACTATTTTCCTTTAAACTACATGATATCTAAAGCATTTCCAGAATGAATCCCTAGGATCCTCGCAAATGTGAGGGGACAAACTGATGGCCAGCAGTGGGTTGAGGGTGACGTCATCAGGAACCCACGCTTCCCGCTGCCTGTCCAGCGAGGAGGCTGTGCTCTAGGCCCCGAGAGAGGGTGTGAGGGTCAGGGCAGTCCGACTTGGAGTTCCTGACATTTCAGTTTGGGATTCCTGGTCCTGGGTGTGTTTTCACATGGGCTTCTCCTCCACTTGGGAAAATCAAGTTTGCTAGCATTTTCAGATTACTGTCATAGCTATTACACAACAGAGTATCTTCCTTTGGCTTTTAATAACCCTGACCTGTCACAAGGTCAGATTCTCAATGGATTGTCTGCTCTTTCATTCCGAAGATAAGTGGATGAAGCGTCATTACCACTGGGTCCAAGCCCTGGGGGAGGACAGACCCACTTCAGCACTGCCTAGCTCTCTCCTCAGACCGCTGTTTCCCAGTGACCAAACGACTGGGCCCAAACGACTGGTTGGCACAGAGGGGGCTTCAGAGATTGACAAATGTCTATGAGAATGTCTATTTCCCCACCTGGACTGCTTTTAGCACCAGGTCTGCCTGGTGAGCTGCAAAATGCCAATGAGGTCTAACCCCAGGGATCAGACAGAGCCTGGGTTTGCCTCGGATGAAAACCAACCAGTGCCGGCAGATGGGGAAGGAAAGAGAGACAGAAAAGAAAGCAAATAAAGCTATCTTTTAAAGAAGTACAAAGAAAACGATGATCACTTTGGGGAAAGCTTAAATTTAAACACCAAAAAACTTTAAAACCACACCTCACAAGTTTGTTTGTTTTTTTTCCCATCCCACTGGAAACAATAAGCACATTTTCCCCCTCAGTGACTTGATAAGACTTTTTTTTTTAATAAGACTTTTAAAGCAACATTTTAACTCAGCTAACAGATCTAGTCTCAGTTGGCTCCAGAAACTATTTTTTTTTTCAAATTTCATATTGTAGCTAGAGATTTTATGCCTGCAATTACCTGCATTCTCTCCTTGAATCTGTATAGCCCTCACAGCACAATGACAGAATCTAACCTGACACTTGTTCTTACTAATTTCTTTTTCTCACTAACTGAGAACTGTGTCCCCCAGAGCAGAGACTTGGCACATCTGGAAGACTAGCTTGAGTTGAGTGCTTTTTGGCTTTGACCTTCCTCTTTGTCCTGAGCATCGATGTTCCTGGTTTTCTGCTCTGACACACCATCTGTGATTTCTAGTACACTGGTAAAAGAGTCCAACTTGGAAGAGAAAGGCAAACGCCCGCTTCATTCTAAAGTGCATGCCCACGGTGACCAGAGGCTCACCTGGAGATAAGAAGGAAGTAAACTGGTAGAAGATTTCGGTGTCCTTCTTCTGCCCACTGTATCCCACGATGCTGCCCACCTCGAGGGGAAAGGTCTTGAGGAGAGCCCCGGTGGCCAGGTCATGAAGCTGCAGCACGTTCTTCACGTCGTGAAGGTAGCATAGGACCAAGAAGTTGGATCTGACACAAGCTACCCACTCTGAAAAGACAGGAAGCAGGGGTCAAGTCTAGCCAGGCTTTGAAAGTGAGCGAACAAAACAAAAACCTATGTTTCCTTCATTAAACAATTCTTGAGCATCTGTCATACAGGTGGTAGGCAGAAATGAGGCTTGCAAAGTGATTTTGTAATTGGCTTTCATCATTTAGTTCGCAGCAGATTCCTTTAATACATTCTTGTTCCTGTCATGACCGGAGGAATCAAAATATTCCCTCTCTCAAGCCAGTGACTTTTGATGATCTGGCTGCCATGTATGATACAATTCAGTCTGTGTCCAGGAGCATACTACAGGAGCTCTAAGAAAGGGAACATAAAAAAAAATCATAACCCATATCTACAGACTGCTTATATGAATTGCAGTAAGTATTTGGTAGTGTGCCAGATATCTCTGCAAGGTTCTGAAGAAACAAAAATGATATAATCACATAAAAATATAAGTATTGAGATGTACACAAACACTGGTAAGTATTAATGGAAAATTAAAAAAAAAAAAAAGTGAAATTCCTGAAGCAAGAGCTCTGTTGTATCCTATAGGGGGATAGGGTCTGGGGCAGAAGATTGTTGGGAAGGTTCTGCCCTCCGGTCCATCAGATGAGAAGACAGATGACAGGGCATCAAGGTCAAAGATGAGACGAGGGAGAAGTAAATGACTGACTGAATGAACACCCTGGTAAAGAGAACAAGTAAAAGGGCAATTTTCAAGAAGGAGAAGAAATAATGTCCAGTGGAAGTGGTCTGATGGACTATTCAGCGAAAAGGGGTTTCGTGCTGACTTAGCTTTCATTAAGGAACTCAGACTCACTGCCATAGAGCTCCAAGGCTGTAACTCTTTATGGGGATAGAAAGCCTCTTCTTTCCCCCTCAGGGTGGCAGTTGATTTCAAACTGCTAGCCCTGAGGTTTACAGCCCAATGTATAACCCACTACATTACCAGGACTCCTTGGGGCACTAACAAGGGTGATTTAAATAATGATATTCTTGATGCCTATGTGTATCTGACAGCTGAACGCAGACCCATGGAAAAGAGACCAGGATGAATACCACTGCAGAAATGAGCTGGAACACCAAACCAGGCTGGGGATAAAGTCTGGATGGGAAAGACAAGAAATGAAAGATATTCCCCTCAAGAATTACCGAGAATTGGTTACTGCAGAAACAATCATTTCTGCAACAAATGAGTCCTCCTCAACTCTCAGGATCTCACTTATAAAAACAGCGCGAAAAAAAAAAAGAAAAAAAAAACAGCGCGAGAGTGTGGGGCAGGGTGAGGGGGCAAGGAAAGAAGAAAACAGAAAGGTAAAATAATTTCATTCTCTGGTGGAGGAGATGTGCCTGCGGCAAAACCAACCAGGCAGAGAGATGCGGCAGGTAACGGAAGTAAGGATGGACCTGCAGGAACAGCCCAACCAGACTAGAAAGACAAGGCCAACCTTTTCCGAATTTCACAGTGGGAAGTTGTGGTGTGTGGGGGAGGTTCGTAACAAGGGGTTTGGAGTTCACACATGCCATGTCCACTGTCCACAAGACACCGGCCCACTCTGCAGGTGGTTGGGGGATTGGACTGCCTTGAAATGGACATAACCCTATAGCAAACGTCTCCTCAAGCAACTTGCTAATTGTCCAAGACATTTGTTTTAGGAAAACAATTCGGCAGTATATTTCACCTGACTTGAAGTTTTAAGGTGAGAAAAGTACGGGGGTGGGATGAAGTGCATTCTTTCTGTAAAAGGATAATCCATCTGTGTTAACGGTGGGAACCCAGAATTAGGAAACAGACGAAGTCAATAAGAAAAGGACAAGGTGATTTGTAGGCTGTCATTAACACAAGTTCTGAATTTATAGCTTGTTCTTCATGATTCATCGCTCATTCTTATTCTCAACAGGGCATTCTGGGATAATGCTATATAGCAAATCCAACTGTGCTTCTCTTTAACATTTAAAGTGGTTCTCAACCTTCCTAAGGCTGCGACTCTTTCAGACAGCTCCCCATGTTGCGGTGAGTCCCCCAACCATGACACTATTTTCATTGCTACTTCGCCACTGTCATTTTAATACCTTTATGAATTGGGCGCCCCTGGGAAAGGGTCGTTCACCCCTAAAGAGGTTGGGATCCACAGGTTGAGAACCGCTGCTTAAAATTAATGCATTCTGCTGATTATTGGAGGATCTCCTTTTCACTGTGAAGAACCTAAAACCTTTCAGAAGGAAGGTTATAAAAATACACCTTACCCCTCCTAAAAAAATCTCCAAGCAGCGAGTTACATTTGATTAGATCTATTAGTGCATAGGATGTCACTATAAAGTGTTGTTAAAACGCCTCTTTGACTTAAAAAAACAAACAAACTCACACTGCCTTGGGAAATATTTTTAATGCCCTTGCTAGCTCTCAATAAAAGAATAACTGCTGCAATCTAACTGAAGGCTGTAAAATACCTGCGACCCCTTACATAGGCTCCATCTACCAAAGCCTGTAAAATACCCATGACCCCTTACATAGGCTCCATCTGTCAAAGCCTGTAAAATACCCATGACCCCTTACATAGACTCCATCTACCAAAGCCTGTAAAATATCCACAACCCCTTACAAAGACTCCATTTAACAAAGTCTTGTTTGGTCAAAGCCTGTGAAGCCAGGCTCTGAACCTGGTGCTAAGGAAGCACTCAGTAAGTGCTGGCTATTAGAACGTAGTTAGAACAGAGAAATTTCTTCCTGCTTCCTCTGAATATATCACCTGACAGACCAATCACTAGAGAAGCCGTCAGGGTTGATAAAGCAAGGGTCAGTGAAGACAAAGAGAACCCCCTCCGAGGTACAATAACTAAAAGTGGCTGTAACAGTAGGCTCTGGCATAGCAATCGGGAGGCTGGCACTGCAGATCAGGGAGCCTGATGTTATACAAAAGGTCATAGGATTCGGACTCCACAAGAAAAGACTAGTCAACTACCACCACCTGTGGGAGAGGCAGCCCTGCCTCAGTCTGGCTGCCATGACGCTGCCCAAGTGACAAAAAATCAGCCTCCTTGCCTGGGGATGCAAACACAGGGCCAAAAGCTCAGTCAGTGATGTACAGATCCTTTATCGAGCTACAAACAAGGGTCATAAAGTGCAAGGAACGTTTTCAGGAGAAAAGTGAAGAGATTTCCTCAGGAAGAGCCCTGGCCATGCTGTGAGGCCCCTCTCTCATTGCAGAACATGTGAGCTGCCAACACCATTCAACTCCAGCCCAAGGGAGAGCCCTGGGGCCCTATCCATGCCAGAGGCAGAGACCATGACATGGAACATCTAGAAGCCCAGAGAAGAGTTACTGCTTTCCAGGCAGAACCAGGGATGTGCTGCTGGCGTACAATTGCAGGTGTATGCTTTGAAGGAAAGAACAGCCATGGGGTCTTCTGGGGTCCAGTCCAACAAGACTGTCGGACCAGGGCCAAGGTTTAGGACAGAAGAGGGTGGAGGGGGTGCTCAGATGCCTGGGGGCTGAGAAGAGTATGGAGGCAACACTTGATTGTGTGTCAAAAGGTCCCTGCAGGAAGTCCACCCTGAAAACATTACCTGCAACTATTTGCCAACCTTTTACCTGGAAGCAATTTCTTGTTTCTGCGCGTACACACACACACACACACACACACACACACCAGTAATCTGGGGAGAGAGATCCCTTCACACACACACAGTCTGGGGAGAGAGATCCCTTCACACACACACACACACACACACACACACAGTAGTCTGGGGAGAGAGATCCCTTCACACACACACACACACACACACACAGAGTAGTCTGGGGAGAGAGATCCCTTCACACATACACACACACACAGTAGTCTGGGGAGAGAGATCCCTTCACATACACACACACACACACACAGTAGTCTGGGGAGAGATCCCTTCATACATACATACACACACACACACAGTAGTCTGGGGAGAGAGATCCCTTCACACACGCACACACACACACACACACAGAAGTCTGGGGAGAGAGATCCATTCACACACACACACACACACACACACACAGTAGTCTGGGGAGAGATCCCTTCATACATACACACACACAGTAGTCTGGGGAGAGAGATCCCTTCACACACACACACACACACACACACACACACACACACACACACACACAAGTCTGGGGAGACTTTCCCAAGACCTAAACATAGATATGCCTGCCTCCCAAACCTGGACTTCAACTACGCATCCCATGCTGTTTCACTGGAAACACCTGAAAAGGACTGTTTTATCTGAGTCAGGGCCAAAAGGGTCCTCTCATCTGATGATGTAGACCAGATACTTTTGCAGCATGGTCCCACCTTCTATCCCCGACCCACAGAAAGTCACCTTCAATGAGTCAACTCTTCAATGGCCTAAAGGTCTAGCTTTTCTTTTGTGTCAAAAAAACCTGTAGCAAAATTAATGAATCTTATTCTAATCAAATTCCGCTTTCGGGCATGAATGAGTCGTAAAGCAGCATGCCTTTTGTGGGTGGAGATCAGAGAGAAAAATGAAGAGAAGAGAACGTAAAGGCACTCGGAGCCGTGACTGCTACGGCAGTGAAGTATCTCGAGCAGTTCATGTGGTTCTGTACACACAGCAGTGTTCATAATGGGGCTCGATTAACTGACCACGGTCTAGTCTCTTTTCTAATAAGTGGATGGCAAATCTACCAGCAAGATCTACAGTAGGTACAACGCAAATAGCTAAAGGTTATTCAAAAGCTTAAAGCGCAGGGTTCTGAATTTAAATGGTGTGAAAAACTGAACGTGCATCGTGATGGGCAGACAAAAGCCACACAGAGGTGACGGGTATATACTTTTAACAGCAGTACCTTTGAAAGTCTGAATTCATCCCTTCACAATACTTATGAAGAGCCTGCATTGATACCCGGTACCGCACTAATCACAAAGATGCCGTACAGCAAATGCTTCTTTGTGCTCTCTGGAAGTGATGTTCCCAGGGACTAGAGGTTCAAGATCCTTAACCTGGCAACTGGTGGGCAGAGAATGACAGCTAGACCAGCTTTTGGACTCTTTCACCGAAACCGAACGTGCACGCTTCCAGGAACGTGTAATCTTACCCAAGACGTCTTTCTCGTGCTCAGGAACAAGCACTTTCCACTTGGATTCGTTAGGCTCCGTGAAGTCTATGTTGATCAGGCGGTAGTTGGGGGAGTGGCGATTTGTCTTGAACGTAAAGACGGTCCCTTCGTTGGTTACATAGTCATATTCCCCTTCAAAGTTGTCAATCAGCTTTACCCATTTCAGAATTCCTGGGAAAAGAACAAACACTCCTGTAATCTCCCCAGTGTTCAAAGATGGTGTTGGTTTGGGGTCAGGTGAAAGCAACAAAGGGGAAGACAAAGTAGAGACAACAGTTGAAACATCTGAAAGTTTTGGGTGAACTGTACGATAAAAACTTTTTAAAATGCTGTGGAACCTGAGAAACCTGGCAACAGGGTGGTGGGGGTGGGGGTGAAGGTTCTCTTCCTCTGGTCCATTGTCATTCGTATCTGGCCAATGTCCCCATTGGGCAGTGTGTATCAAATCGGAGTTCTTACCTCCACTTCCAGCAGCACATCTCCACGGTATGTCTTCTCGCTTCTATACAACTCTTTCCCAAAAGGGGTGAGAGATACTGCCCGCTGGGGGCAGGCACTGAATTGATGGCGGCGGGGTGGGGGGGACCTCAAAAGAAAATGCCTACATTTATCCAGGTTTGGAGACTGTAGTACAGAGATTTTCAATTGACTGGAGGGTGCTGAATAATATTTTTGTCTGAAAAGGGGGCAGAAGGCCGAATGAGTTTGGGGAACGAAGGTATGACAGGGGTTCTCACCTGGGACTGACCTTATGGACATTTGGCAATGGCTGGAGACATTTAAGTTCTCCTAACTGAGGGAGAGGAGTGCTTCTGGTGTATAGTGATGAGAAGAATTACCCAGCCAAAATATCAATGGTACCAAGATAGGTAATCCGGATCTGCAACACTCCTGACCGCTAGGGTGTAACTTGGTCCACAGTAGTGCCCTTCACAGAAAGCTTCAAATGACAGGTACACTTTGAATAAACTTCAGTTCCTTTTCCTGGGCTCTATTTTGAGGCCTCGTTCACTTAGATGCCTTGTCCCAACTCTTAACCTGCCCCCACCCTTGAGGAGTGCTGGCCTTTGGTGCAAGGCACCAGGCCTCAGGGCTTTGTCACAGGCTGGTCCCTCAGTCTGGGCCAACACTAAATAGCTAGTCACTTCTTCACAGGCCCCTCACCAGAGAGAATGATGTATTTAATAGTTTATTCAATAGTTGCCATTTTGCAATTTGTTATCTCATACACAGTGCCTAAGATGGATGGCAGATAAGTCAACTGTGCAGAAGAACCCTGGTGCTGACTGAAAGGGAAAATATTTTCTGAGCTTAGAACACCGATTCTCAACCTGTGGGTTGCAACCCCTTTGGGGGGTGAATGACTCTTTCACCGGGGTCGCCCAATTCTTAGTAGTAGCAAATTCACAGCAATGAAGTAGCAACAATAATAATTTTATGGAAGGGGGGGGGGTCACCCGCCATGAGGCACTGTATGAAAGGGTGGCAGCCTTAGGAAGCTTGAGAACCAATGGCATAGAAGTGCTGCAGACCCTCGCCTATCCTTTGGTGTGGAACTGAACTTATCTGCATGGGAGAATAGCCAACTGGTGCAAATCAAACAGGACCACAACCAGAGGGTGGGGAAAGGAAGAGGACAGGAAAGGGGAACCACACACAGGAAGTGGCCATGAGAAGGTACGCTGTGTGGGGTCACAAGTGATGAGCTGAAACAGAATGTGTGTGACCGTTGAACAGAACACCGATGGTCTGCTCTGTGAACCTTGACCCAGTGCAACAATGTACAGAAGAATTATTTCGGAGGGGGCTATCGCCTAAAATGAAATAACAACAACACAATGCAGCCCACTAATTCTGCTGTTAAGCGTTCAGTAAGCCCCGAAGTAACCAGCAAACAAATGCTGGGAAGACCTCTTTCTACACAACGTATTCAGCAGTGACGTCCAGATAATCTTGGAAATCTTTTCTAAACAAGGCAATTCCATGACTTCTAAACTACTGAAAGACATCACTGGGCCTTAGCTATTCTCCAATCATCTCCTACTTTTAATTTCACAGTGAAACTGCTATGTTAATTTAGATAGTTCATTTATATTCCTTGAATCTCTCAAAGCCATTTTACATTCATTATCTCATATATCCTCATAGCACCTCATCACATAATTTGTGGTTGAATTACATTTATCAGTGAAAAGATAATCCCATGGTAAAAACAGTGAGGTTTGTGGTCAGATCTATTTGATTAAAACATCAACCTCACTCCAATTGAGCTGTGTGACCTTGAGCATTCAAACAAATAAGATAAGCAGCTGGGGAAAAAAAGTTAACCACTCTCCCATATGTCTCTGTCCTCCTGTATTGAAAAGCAAAACCAAAAAAAAAAAAAATAAACCCCTCATTTACAAGAGAAGTAATAAGATGCTTTGGAATGCACCTAGCATGCAATGTGGAGTCAATGTAAAGAAAGCTCTAAAGATATTTTTGTAGGGAATCTAAAAACACCCTCCCACGGGTTTTACTGAATTGTATTGGTGTTGGTCACTTGAATCAGGAAATCATATGGTGTTACTACTATGCTAGGAATGACACACCCAAGAGGAACGTGTTGCCTTCATTGTCAAAAAGGACACTTCAAGGTCTTGAAGTGCATTGCTGTCTGTGATGCGATTCTATCAATCCACCTTCATGGAAGTCCAATCAATATGGCTATTATTAAAATGTATGCACCAATCACTAACACTAGTGATGAAGAAATTGAAGAATTCTAACTTCAGTTGGACAATGGTCAAACATACCATCAAGACGCACTGATGACTGGGGATTGGAAAGCAAAAGTTGAAACAAAGAGGAAGGCGTGGTAGTTGGACAATATGACCTTGATGAAAGAAATGAAGCTGAAGATTGCATGATAGAATTTTGCAAGATCAATGCCTTGTTCCTAGCAAATACCTTTTTTCCAACAACACAAATAGTGATTATATACATATCAGCATTCTAGGAAATGTGCTTGTGTTTATAATCCTATTGATTAGTTTATCTTCAACTGTGTCTAATCTTCTCTTTAACTTAAAAAGTAAAATTTAAATGTTAGTGGTTACAGGCTTGATTTCTAGAAGTTCGACTCAGCCCTTTTCAAAATCTATCTCTTTTGTGTGTTTTCAAATATTTCATTGGCTTCTCTTTTTCTCCCCAATTGGATGTACCACAATTCTAAGGCGCCCTGGTGGTAAACGGCTCAGGACACCGTGGTTAACTGAAGGTTGGCCATTCGAAGCTACTCGGCAGCGCCACCAGGAGAGAAGGTTCTGATGATGTGCTTCAGGGACAGACAAGAGCTCAGAAGACCCTGTGGGGCAAACCTGCTCGGTTGTGGAAGGTCACTAGGCATGGAACAACAGGCGTGACTGCACTTGACCACAACAATCACATCAAGCCTTTATTTTAAAAAACATTTAGTTGACATGAAGAATCTCATCACTCTACTTGGTGGTGTTCTTCCTAACTCTTTCCGATACGAGGGGATTTCTTTGTCTGCTTTATGGTTTGTGAATATGAACTACAGCTGCCCCTTGAGACTTAGGAGGGGATTTTTGATGCTTGGGTGGAAGTTGCACAGAGAGGATTTTTATTTGCCTCGTGAGATATCACTAGCCAAATAGCAATTTAAATGAAATGCTTAGCAAGAGCTTTTCGGACCTTACAGCTACAATCAATTCCACCTGCACCTATGTGAAGCTCAGCTTTTCTCAAGTCTTATTATCAACGAGTGCCAAGGCACAGACAAGTGGGTGTCCTTGCTGTACCCTCTTCCTGTACACATTCCCTCCTACCCCTTTTGGCCATTACCAGTAGGTTCATTTCTCAATCCCCCTTACATGCAGGGCCTCAGGCATGAATCCCTCCACCCGGGAGGTCTTACTACCCCGCCCAACTCCCAGTATGGAGCAGAAATGCCCACGCTCACGCTCACACCTCAGGATTCCTGCTTCCATTTTGTCTGTTTATACAGCTTGGTGATTTATTTACATTGATGCCTATAAACCTTTCGTAGCATTCAGTTGTTTCATTTGAAAGGCTACTCCAAACATATAATCTGCAAACTCTCTCAGGAACAGATGTCTTTACAATTCACGTTTATATGTGATCAAACACTAACTTACAGCGAGGCCAGTTTCAGGGGCAAACTGCTACCCCTCTTCCTCTCCCCAATTAGTCAACAGGCGAGCCACCCAAAGCTAAGTGCATCTTTCTCAGTTGTACATAAAGCGACTCTTTCAGAGAAAAACAAACCATTCCTTAAAGAACAAGACACACTTTCAAAAATTAGCTGGCAATGTACAATTTGTAGATAACCAGCAATGAGAACCAAAAAGGTAAAATTAAAAGAACTAAGAATGATAAAAGTTGAACTTTTTTGACCTATGGCATTTGTAGACACAAAATAAGAGTTTAGTAAAATCTTTCAATGTTCCCTTGACAATAGAACATATCCTGAAATGAAACCTTTATTTCCCCAAGGAATTATCTTATGGTCTTGACTAGAAAAGGTCCTGCAGGAGACCAGTGGTATTTATTAATCTCTCAAAGGCTAAGCACAGTAGCAGTTTCCTCTAGTACAGCTGTCCAATCAGGCGAACATGAAGATGAGGTACATTTGTTGAAATCATCAAGCGCCTGTGACCACTCAGGACCCCTGGTGGTCCTGGGTTAGGTGTGGTGCTGCTAGCCAAGGTTGATAGTTCAAATCCAGCAGCTACTCTGTAGGCGAAATATGCAAAGAAGTACAGTCGTGGCAATGGTTGCTATGCACCAGAATGGACTCAGTTGGGGCAGTAGTTCCCTCGAAACTATAGCTTATAGTTGGTCCATACTTGTCACCAAGCTCTGAAGCATCGACCATGGCCACAAGCATGGACTGTGAGCCATTTGTTCATTCAGGACAAAAAATGTGGTTGGACTATGAAAATCCATAATAAAAATCTGAAAATTTTTCAAACTCTAAATGGCATAAATGGAGGGACATGACCTTCCTTTGTTCTTCTTTGACCCTTGCTCTTCAAGG
Organism: Nesogale talazaci; assembly: GCA_004026705.1. NCBI lineage: Eukaryota > Metazoa > Chordata > Mammalia > Afrosoricida > Tenrecidae > Nesogale > Nesogale talazaci. The sequence goes on along the minus strand of PVJH01007595.1, from coordinate 37,679 downwards.
CTTTGGTGAAGGAATAATGCCAGAGAAAAGGTACTCCAGGTGAACAATGGGATTCATTCCTTTTTGGTATTCACAAGAACATGGTTGAATTAAGTGGAAAAGAGGACAATTACATTCTAAAAGATGGCTCCCCCATTTCATGTGTATCTACTTTTCTGGGGTCCTTGTCAGTAAGCAACAGTTATTCACTCTAAAGCCAATCAAAATCAGTTCCTGAATCCATCCACATGAAAGCTAACCTGGCTTTTTATAAACCTGCCTAATGGAGGGGGATGATTGGTTGACTGAGCGAAGACGACTTTAACTCATTGTATGCATCTCTGTCATTACTTGCATTGAAAGTCAATCACCATTTTCATAGGAAAAAAAAGTTTTTATGTTCTCTGGCAATAAAAGATAAAGCGTTTTGCACAACCCTGACGACTTGGCTGGCAACAGGTAAGGAAAGCAAGCACACAAATGCAGCCTCCGATGCTGAAAGGGTGGCTGGTGGCGGTATGCTTGGGTCAGGACGACCCCCTCCGTCTCACTGGGTCATGTCAGAAAGGTTAGGACATTGGCTTGGACATTTCCCTGACCCAAGTCTGACATTTTCAGACCTGAGTCTGAGTCTTTAAATGGCATTGGGAAACTCAAGGGACCTTTAGCCTCAGACTTCTGAGGATAAGGATAATCTGATGACTGAATAAAATTATCTACATTTGTAGCTCAGGCCTGCCTCATGAAAACGCGGAATACATGACATTTATTTCTATTCCACATAAATCCAGAGTTCTTCTAATGACAAAGAGAAACTGAGCGTGACCTCTTTAAAAGTATGACTGGCTAATATAGGACTTAATTTTAAGATCTGAGTCCCGTCTCTCATGGCATACAGCCACTTTCCAGAAAAAGTTCCTACAATGGGAGAGTTAAAACTAATGTAAGTAATGAATATATACTTGTACTTTTTATGTTACTTCAAAACTCCCTTTCTCCTTCTTATTTAAAACCATCTTTTGATGCTACCATTCCATTGTTTCTACACACACAGAATTATCTAACATAACTCCCTCTTGCTTTCCAGGGTCCTCCTCCCCTCTTGAACTGGCTTTCCACACACTGATGATTATGCTAAGCTTTGCAAAAATAGTTTGTTTCACGCTTCTGGAATGTTTATCTCCCCTTTTCTCCATTACTCCAGAGGAGGCCCAGCCCAACAGGCACGACAATGTAAGGTCAGTATTGTCTCAGCTACTTAGAGACCGGGGCCCATCATCATCCACCTTACATTAGCCGGGGTGGCTGAGTGAACAATCTAAGTGTCCAACAAATACCAAGAGTCCTTTAATGGTTATGGGCCATCATGCAATGTCGATTAATTTCTTATGTAGGAGAAAGCCAATCTGCTGTAATAGCATGAAGGCATTTAAATGAAGACTTAAAAACCTCATCAATCTAAAATGATCTAACTTTGAGCAGAAAAGGGAAAAGCAGAGAAACAGGTGAGTGAACGTCTGGGTGATTCTGAAGGTTGGCTGATAGTGGCTTACAGAGATCAGTATATCATCTGAGCCAACTGTCGCAACACACAAGATGATGTTCTGCACCCTAGTGTGGTAGGTAGTGCCGGGGTCCTAAAAGTTTGTGAGCAGCTCTCGAAGGCACCGCTGCTTTCTTCTTGTCTGGATCCAAGGCTAGTAACGAACACGGAGAGACTGCCCACACAAACCACAGCCTCCTCTCGCTAGACGATGCCCAGCCATCAAGCGCCGACCTCTCTAACAAGGCACACACAGGAGTCTTGGGTGGAATGGGAGGAAAACATAGAACAAAACTTTTCACGAAAAAGATTCTTAAAGTAACACTCACTGATTGGATTGATAGAGACCTGAAGATACTCTTTTGTAATAGAAGTGCACTCCCTTCTATGGGTCCCCTCTCAGGCAAATGCCAGGTTGGCTTAAGGGAAACTGGAGGCAGTATAGAAAAGGGAAGAGTGCTGACACCTTGAGGGCACAGTCATCAATGTTCTGGCACAGTTTGTTTAAAAACTGCTGAGTGGGGAGCTTAATTGGCTAAGTAAACTGTCACCTATAACACAGTACCTGTTGAGAGAGAGAGGTCAGATCTCAGCATCACCCACCTATCCGCCAAAGCCCTTCTCACAGGCGGGGAAGGGAGCAGAGACCCCAGCAGGCTCACTGTCAGGACGGCAGCCCACTGCTCTGAGGGCACGCATGCCGAGATGACGGCTCACTTCTCTGGTGACTGACGGGAGTTATACCGCCAGCATTCCAGATGCCTGGGCAGACAGGCTCAGTGGGACTTTCGGATTCGGAAGAGGCCTGACAATCTACTTCCCAAAACGGGGGTGGGTAAGTGCCACCAGGTGCATTCGGACTCCATGCAAAGGAAACACTGCCAGGCCCTGTGACAGACATCCTCCCAATTGTTGTGCTCATCCGTGTCAATGAAGGCCTGCCTCCCCTTAAAGTTGACGATTGTTTACCCAACTTGATCTTCTCTCCAAGGAACCGGTCTCTCCTGAGAACGCATCCAAAGCATATGTGATGTAGCCTCGCCAGCTTTGCTTTTGTCAGACTTGTTTGTCTCACAGATCATCACAGAACACTGCCTGACGTGCTGCTTTGCATGTGACATCAGGAGGGGTGGGTTGCTGAGGGGGATGTCCTCGTGCTGGGGGAAGTGGGCAGCCAGCGAGGGCCCGGGAGACCCTCGGTGACACAGACTGACAGACAGCTGCACGGGTGAATTCAGACACGCCGACAGTCTAGAGCAGCAGCCAGCGACAGAGGCTCTCTCTACCCTCGGGAACGGCACCATGAGCTGGAGTCATCTCGGACGATGTTAATGCTAGTAACAAGGGCTTTGTCTTGTTGGTAGTTCTGGTCACTCAAGAGTTGCTTCTGTTTAAAAACCTCAGCGACAATTTTAAATTTAATCAGAATCCGGCCAGTTTCTCTTTTGCTGCTGGTTATTCTGTAAGGACTGGAATAACGAGCGTAGCTGATTTTACATAGCCAGGAAGAGAAACAAGGAAAAATGTGAACAAGCAAGGAAAGGAGGCGGAGCAGGCACTTCCTGGGATCCCTCTCCCTCTCGCTGCTCATCAGTGGGGTGCACTCTAAGAGCAGGGTCAACCTGCTGTGACCACCTTCTCACCTAGCACAGGGCCTGGCACTGACAGGAGGGTGTGTGTGTGCGCCTTCATAACTGATACAAAACACAGGCAATTTTATATGATAGGCTAATATTTAGATATGACAGGCCTTCAACAAGGTCATGGAAAAATGTACTTGTAAGATCATGGAATTTTCCCATGCATTTTTGGATCCCTCCCCTACTTGTAGAGTTGTTTATAATGTAAAGGCAATCAAAGAAATAGGATTTAATTTTCAACATTAGATGGCAATACAATGGGATGACCCCTATTTTTCCCATAAAATACCTAGAATTATGCTACTGAATTGAGTAGCATAGTATACTGAAGACCTTCATTTATACTTTCCAAGAAAAAAATCTCCCTGAAATTTTCAAGTAAAAAATGTTGAGTTCCCATATTTGAGAACAGTCACTTCTGAAGGCAAATATTTAACCGTACTGTGGAAAACATGTGAAAATTGTGAATTTAGTGAAATTACATGAAGCTTTTGTGTATTTTTTTTCAAAATAGGATATTTATAGCAAACTCAAGAATATATACAATTCATATAAGAAGGGGGATCTACAAATTTCATGGGAAAATTCCATCATCTTTTAATTATATTTTTCCACCAAGCTTTTAAAGCCCTCTCTTATGTATGTGTACTGTATATTGATTTCAAGAAAGGCAAAATTGTCACTAAAAACATCCAGGCACAAATGATATTTTTGAAAGGTTCAGAGTGGCTAATTTCAACTAATCTGTAGACATGAATCACATGAAGAATCAGTCAAGACCCAGCTGCTTTTTTTTACAGCAGAACTAACAAAATGTCATGCCAGTCTGGTGTTCTTAATGGTACTCTGATACCTCTTAACTTTTGATTTTTAAAGAAAAAAACAGCAATCGTCTGCTCATCCAACGTGGAGGGCTGAAGAAACACAGTCTGTAACTATTAATCATTCTCAGTGTCTAAGAAAGGGCAAAGTTTTAATTAAAAAAGTCAGGAGGCAAGAGGAGGGAAAAGATCCAACGTGCTTATGAGTCCATGAGTAGTTTAAGATGGAGGATGGCTTATCGGGGAGCACCCCCCAGAACCCCCAAAGGGACAAGCAGAGCCATCCGAGACACACCCCCTCTGAGTGGGCAAGGCCTTGCTGGAGGTGGGAGGACTCTGCAGAGGAGGCACACGAGGCCCCTGCCTCCACGCAGCTTACAGAGCCTCACACCAAGTGCTTCTGGGTATTGAAGGAGAAAGAAAAAGTGATCAAAATGGGGGGTGGCGGGGAGAGTAGCAGGGGCCACATCTGTAGAGAGAAAGACCCCAAACCCAACCGGCTGTCATTGAGATGAGAGGAACAGATGGTACGGCCGCATCTCAGTCCAAGGAGAACTCAGACGGGCAGGGTTTTCTTGGCCATGATCTTCTCCAAACAGACTGCCCAGTATACCTACCTTCTGTGGCACCAGGGAACTGGATCAGCGCCACCACACTTTTGGTGGGTAACAAAAAGTGCCAAGCACCTGTGACACGCAGGGACACACATACAAAGAAAACTGGGGGCTGAAGTGAGGTAGGTATGAAGGTATGTATGAGGTAGGTATGAAGCAGAACTCCCACTTCCTCTGAGGCAGACAGACGGAAGCTGACTGCTTTCCTCTGATCCTCAGTGGAGGGCAGGACACATTTTGGTCAGAGTCTCACTAGCTATTTTGAGCAGGGAGAAAGAATTCAGACTGGGAAGGCGCGCCCATGACATGCCCAATGCCCTTGCCACAGGAGAGTGAGTGAGGAGGCACTTGGGAACGGCCTGGTCGGAAGAGAACAACCACTGGCCTCACGGTCATCACTGCGGAAAGGAGGAAGGATGAAGTTCCCGATTTGTACTCAAGTGTTCACATTATTCTTAAGTAAAACCCCGCCCATCTAAGTGGGCAGGTAATCAGGGGAGACGAGCCGTGGAGAAAGACCATGCTTGGTAAAGCCGAGGGGCAGCAACAAAGCCAACCACCCTCAACAGGATGGGCTGGCACAGTGGCTGGCACAGGGGGCTGCAGGTCAGGGGATGCCCCTCTGTAATCCAGAGGGTCACTAGGGCCCTAACCACAGAGAGGGGGAAGCAGCACAGCTGAGAAATCATGCGCTCCACGAAGCAAGGAGGAGGCTGGTCGGCGAGACAGAGGTACCAATTCAAAATTCAGTGACAACAGAATCCAGCTCAGACAGTCTCAGAGTTCCCATGTCCTTGGCTTTGTTTGTTTTCCCTAGCGCTGCCTTTCCCTACAGTCGCTTACATCGGCCATGGACCTGGGCCTTGCCGATCAGACTGTGCCTGGGTGGGTTTCCTTGAGAGACAGAGAGGACAGCAATGTTAAATAAGGGGCTGCATGGATGAATTACTTAGTTCTCCAGACAGGCTCTTTTGTGGTATCCTAATAAGTATAGAATTAGTTTCTAGGAAAAATGCTGACGGTTCTTCTTGCCTTCCTGAGTTCAAAAAAAAAAGTTTTAAGTCATAGCAGAAAGACTACGGGTCACCAATAGTAAAATGTCAGCATTATAAAATGAAGAGGTTTCAAAACATGGGGTTTAATTTCCTAGTTGCTAGGCGGTAGTGTATGGTTATGAGTTGGACCAGCTCACCACAAGCAACAGGGAGAAAGATGAGGCGTTCTGCCTCCGTCAAGAGTGATAGCTGAGGGCTGAGCCCCGGTGGCGTCGTGGTTGTGCGCGGGACTGCGGCCCACTGGGACGGAGGTTCAATTCCAGCAGTGGGGCTGGGCCTCCTACTCCCACCACCGGAGAGCAGTGATGCCCCCCCCCCCCCAAAAAAAAAAAAAAAGAGTGATAGCTGAAACCCATGGGGCTGGTTCTACGTTGACCTAGAGCAGTGGTTCTCAAGCTTCCTCATGCTGCGACCCTTTAACAGAGTTCCTCTTGTTGTGTGACCCCCGCCCACCCCCCTCCTGCCCCAATCATCACATTATTTTCATTAGTACCTCATCACTGTCGTTTTGCTACTGCTATGAATCAGGTGACCCCTGTGAAAGGGTTGGTTGACCCCAAAGAAGTCGTAACCCACAGGCTGAAAGCCGCTGATGCAGAGAGTCATTAAGAGTCTGCATCGACCTGACTGCGGTGAGAGACACTCAGGTCTAGCTCATGTGACGTTTACGTGAACCGGCGTCTGCACGATTCCAGTTACATGCTCACGCCTCTTCTCCTTTAGTTGAAAAATAGCAACAATAATGGAGGAGAGGCTGAGATAGCAAGAAAAAGACCCCGAGGAAGTTTCCCCCGAGTTTTATTGGGACTGTAAATTCTGTTCTCATTCAAAGTATCACTACTTATTATTAAAGCAGACATAACTATTGCAGCTCAGCCTATGAATATTTGAGTGAATTTTTCTTCTCTAGATTTGGGGGAAGTTAGCAACATTCAAACCAGAGCTCATTTGTGTCTTCTAATAACACAGGTCCACCTAATAGCTTATATGTTGAGTGAAGCAGCCAATAGAAAATGAAAATAGCACTCTCTTTGGGAAGCCCATTGTAAGCAGAATGTTCTATTCAAAATGGGGAAAGGGAGAGTACCTTCAACAGCATAGAACAACCTGGGACTGGGTGTGTGTGTGTGTGTGTGTGTGTGTGTGTGTGTGTAAGAGAGAGAGAGAGATACGTGGAGAGAGAGAGAGAGAGAGATATACATGCTGTTGATCTTAGATGGCACTTTCAGCGGGCCGCTCAGTTCTGTGTCCAATCTATACATGCAACTTGGCAATAAAGGCCCGAGCGCGGGTTTGCTGCTATCCGAATGTCAGCACTGATGCAGTTCACCGATGATGGATGCCATTTTCCTGGGCCAACCTGGGCACAACCTCTTCTTCTCTTTATAATTTTTTTCCTTACCCCCTTCCCCGCCCCCTCCCCTCCTCCATAACTCCCTCCTCTCTCTTTTTTGTCCCTAGCAGAAAAAAAAAAAAAAAATCCAGCCTTCTTAACTGGGTATACATTTGACAGCATAATAAAAATTGCTAGTTCCATCTGGTACTGGTGTACATGATGACGTGCAGGTGTCATACCTAAAAATATTAGGACAGGATCCTTGCTCAGTGAAATTTAAAAAATAATGAATGTAGGTCCCAATACAAAGGTTTCTATATTACCCTCTAATCTAGATTAGCTACCAATGAGATAAATGATCTTCCAAAGAATTCAACGTGTATCTTGAAAATAGGTGTCAACAATCTTAAATACCTTTATTTCGCATAGGCCAAACATGGTGTAATTCATTAATTACAACTTGTTTGCCAGTACTTGGTCAGTGTGCCAGCTGAACTCTCAAAGATTCTGGAATGTCGATTTTCATTAGTGAATGGTGCCAGTTAAGCAGCTTTCATGCTTGAGAATGGCAATGGAACTATTAAAAATATGCTTGAATCGATTTGATACAGCTGTAGAAGGACACGATCTAAGAAGAATCATCTCCAGAATTTGTAACTGGCTGGTTCCAGGCTTCCCACCATGACACATGACATGTCGGGAAGCCGATTCAGCTGTCACTGTGCGTGTGCTCAGACCTGAGGCGTCCTTGTGCACATGCCTGTTGATCTGGTGACATCTCACTGGCCCAAGACATCCCAGTCTGATGGCAGTTTGCATCATTTCATCAAGATAAAGGAAAAAGCTTTACAAGGATATTTTTACCCCCATGTGCAAAAAAAGTACCCCCAATCTACAGAGAACATGTTAAAGTCAATAGTTTGCTTTGTTCCTCTTCCCTTCACTTTATGGACTAAAGTCAACCCACTGCCCGAAGTTGATTCCGACCTCCGATCATACTACAGGGAAGAGTAGCATTGCTCCCTTGGGTTCCTGAGGGTTCTTCTTTATGGGAGAGGAGCTAGCCTCAGCCTACTCCTATCAAGCAACTGGTGGATTTGAACTGCCAACCTTGATATTAGTTGCTCAATGTTTAATCCATTGAGCCACTGGGATCCTTACTTAAGGAATAATATGGGCTGGGTGGGGGAGGTGTCAGAAAAATGAGATGATGCTATCAAGTGGAAGAAGGTTCTTGGAAAATCAAATAGAACAGTGGTTCTCAACCTTTCTAATGCCAAGACCCTTTAATACAGTTCCTCATGTTGTGGTGAGCCCAGAACTATAAAATTATTTTCCTTGCTATTTCACAATGGTCCTTTTGCTAATGTTATGAATCAGGTGACCCCTGTGAAAGGGCCGTTTGACCTCCAAAGGCTCTTCTCCGCTGAAATAGAAGCTGAAAATAAGTGCTTGTGAATGGAGCAGCTGTGTTTGAAAGAGAACCTACCAGTGATGCCATTTGATTCCTGCTGGAGGTCACAGTACCAGAGCCGGTTTACTGGATCACAGCCCTCCCTGATCGACAGTAAGACATAGCGGCCATCATCGGATAGCTGTGGAGAGAGGCAGAGCAGGGAAAGGCAGATCAGACTTTCTTCTTTGTGAAAAGTCAGTTTGAATTTTAAGTAAAAATTAGACGATAGTCTTAAATGCGGTTTCTTAAAAAAAAAGGAAAAAAGCATGATCTGATATGTGATCATAAAGAAGACAAGCATCGATCTTAATTTCTTTAATTAGTCTAAACTCAGTTTGTTCTAATGCAGTCCAGTGAAATCAAAGTAGAAAACAATGCTTTCAATGTGGTTTCTATTAAACTTTGACTCTCGTCACTAACTGTAAACACGTGCGAGCTGTTGCTGTGAATACCCTTGACTTAGAGATGTCTTCATTGGCTGCATATCGTTCAAGTGCAACCAAGGAGTAAGACTTGGTAAAATGGACCCGGAAGCAGACACGCTCGCTGCGCTGAACACCGATCACGTTGACAAGTTGCTCCTGAATGGTCCTCATATGCACGTCTTTGGTCATGATGCAGGAGGAGAGGTGGCAGTGCTTTGCACGACCGCATAGCAGCAGCTCAGATACCAAAACGAATCCTCAATGGCAAAACGCCAGTGCAACCATGCTTTACGTTTAATGTCAGTGTTCCCTGTTTCGTCAAAATTTATATAAATGTCACCAAACACTAGACGTACATACACACACACACCTGCTTTTGTGACCAATCTTTTCACTCATTCCTGTTTCAAAAAGAAATGTATATTGACATATGTAAGTGTACTTCGTTTGTTTAATACTATATTCCAGTTGAGCAATATATCATAATTAATTAATCCATGCTTCCTACCAATAAGCATTTAGATCGTCTCCATTTTTCTCGCTATCATAAACATCTTACCAAACAGTCTTACTACATGAACCACAGCAAACTCTCAATGACCGCTGTCACAATACATCTAATAAACTGACCCCACAATGTCTGGTTGGACTAAAGAGTTGTATCTATCTTTATTTAACTAAGGCAGGAATTCCCTCGTATACTGCTGCTGGGGTGGTAACACTTGTTCCCCACTATAATTCTGTTTTGTTTCTCCACTGAAATACTCTTCAAGAAGTCCTGGCAGGGTAGTGGAGACAAGTTGGGCCGGTAACCTCAAGCCCAGCAGTCCAAAACCACCAGCTGCTCCTCAGAGAAAGAGGAAGCTTTCTCCGCTTACACAGTTACAGTTTGGGAAACCCACAAGGTCAGTTCTACCCTGGCTGACAGGGTTGCTATGGGCATAATTGTTTGGTACCAGTGACTTTGATGTTCGTTTACAATTCCTTACATCATAATCCAGAGATATTCCACATGCACTGGGAAAAACTGTTTACACTGGAAACAACTATGAAGTAATTTTTAAGTCACTCTTTCTCCATAAATATATACAACATCTACCTCCGTTAAGTGAGTCCATCACAGCACACAGTGAAGCACAGTCTCACATTCACACTGTTTCAAGGCAAGTTAAATGAAGAATTTGGGAAATCACTGGGGAGTAAAGACAAGTAGGTCCTGAGAAAGGAAGACAAAGACTGCTGAAAATGATGACATCTGCATCATGACAGAGCGACACTTCTAAAAGACCAAACCAAAGAGGAAAGTAGGAGAGGTCAGGGCCCCTTGTTGTGAGGTGGGATCAGGCTGGTGTGACTCACAGTGACCTTCTGTACAACAGAACGGGGCACTGTCCTGGCCTGGGCCTTCCATGTTTCGGCCCAGCAATGCAGCCACTGTGCCGATCCATTGTGGTCAAGGCCTTCCTCTTTTTCAGTGCCCCAATACTTTATCAAGTGTGAGTTCCTGCCCTGCGGACTAGTCTCTCCTGCCATGTCCAAGTCCATGAGGTGAAGCTTCATCATCCTTGCCTCTAAGGAGCATTCTGGCTCTACTTCCTCTGGGACAGATTTGTTTGCTCTTTTGTGAGTTCATAGTATGTTGAGTATTCTTTACCAGCACCACAATTCAAATGCATCCATTCTTTTTGGTTTCACTTTGGTGAGAAAAGTGAAAGTACCAGGACTTAGTCAGGCACACCTTAATCCTCAAAGCAGCATCCTTGGTTGACCACCCTTAAAGAAGTCTTGTGCAGCACATTGACCCAATGTCTTACTTGATGGCAACTGCTGCCTCCATGAGCACTGACTGTGGACCCAAGCAAGGCGAAATCCTTGCCAACTTCCATCTTTTCTCCATTTATCATGATGCTGCCGGTCTAGTTGTGAGCATTTGGGTCTTCTTTACACTGCGTTGTAATGCATACTGAGGGCTGCAGTTCTTGATCCTCATTAGCAAGTCCTTCAATTCCAACTCATTCCCATCAGGTAAGGGTGTGTCATCTGCAGATCGCTGACAGTTCTCTCTCTAATCCTGATCCCCATCCTTCATGTAACCCAGTTTCTCTAGTGATTTGCTCAGAAGACAGATTGAATAAGTATGGTGAGAGGATGTGACTCTAGTGGACATCTTTAACGATTCTAAACCATGTCGCAGTATTCCCTTCGTCTGTTCGCACAACTGCCTCTTGATCCATACACAAGTCCTGAATGAGCACAGGTAGCATTCTCGATTCCCATTCCCCGCCTCTTGTCCTTCTGTCAGTCACCCTGTGGTGGCTTGTGGGTTGCAGTGTCACTGGTTATTTCAGTGACAGCCAGGCGGCCCAATGTGAACAAGCTCCATGGAACTTCAGACCAAGAACAGACTACAGAGAAGGAAGAGGCTGTCCTGTCTGCTGCTGAAATCATAGGGACAGAATCAAAAGGGCCCAGGGAGCCTCCACAAAAGAGAATACGTTCCACTAAGTGCTACCATTTCAATAGACACACCTGAAAGATGGAAAACAGTACATTATACTGCGTGAAACATTTACATGTGTTGAAGGAAATCTTCACTTGCATTCTTAATAATACTGACAGGATGAAAGCTAACACTATCTTAAGAAATCACAGTGTCTTTTTTAGATACAGATGACTTTGATGGTAATTCTATGAAGCCATTAGGTAAATTAAATTGAGAGTACTGATGGCATATAAATCGGAGGAAAGAACAGTGACGAGAATTGAAGACACATGACACACAATTTCCACAAGGGAAGAGGAGCTGATACTAAGGTCTCAAACAGAAAGAAAATGATGATGGTAATATATGAACAAATGTGCTTTATATAATTGATGCATGGATTATTATAAAAACTGTAAGAACACCCAATAAAATGATGTATTTATAAGGAGAATGTTAAATAATTAAACATAACTCCAGTCTTTCAAATATGCCAAAATTGCCATTTTGAAGCAATGTACACAGAAGAGCACAGAATTCCTCAGAAAGTTTTAGAAATAGGGAAACACTGCCATCAGAAGTACTTAGGTCGGGCCTCTGTACTTGACACTTTCATTCAAGAAGTCACATCATGTCACAGTGCCAAGCTAGAGTGAACAAGTAGTATTTGCCAAGAAAGCGCATGGCCGAAGTCATTGAAAGTATTATTCAGCATGCTTACTTCGTTACAAAGTAGTGTACAGAAGCTTCTTGTTCCAGTAAATTCACATGTGTTGGTTCAACAAGTACGCAATTCAAGCAGCTTGGCATATTCAGGAACATAACCTCTACAAGCCCAGCATGTCAAAACCACAGAGCCCAGAGAGATGAGCACTGGGAGGACAGAGCTCACGGGTTCTTGCCCAATTACATGCTTGCACTAAACACTTTTGGCAGGAGTTCTACGCATGTGGTCTCTTCAGACTGGAGTCTTAGACAAAAAATCCATTTTCTAAAGGTCGTCAGCTCTACCAGGAGCACATTTGTTTGGGTCCATTTGGCTATGCTCAGCTGTGATATTACATAATGACAAGGACAGTTGCGCTTTTCAGCTGACCACAATAAATAAATCTCTTTAGTCTCATGTTAAGAAAATTAACAGGAGAAATCACAAATTTTAACTGTAAAGTCTGGTAAGCATTAGACTGCAAACCAAAAGGTCTGAGGTTCCAATTCACATTCCCTTGTAAAGGCGCCAAGCATGGTGGTCTATTCCTATAAACCTTTTATCAAGGGAATAGGGGGTGAAATCTCCATGATGGCATTGGGCTGGTTAATCACTAGCAAATAATTTACAATTGTACCTTTTAGAAGAACCAGGCACAGTATAACTGAGTATATTGCCTTTCACTATATCTGCTGTTATTAAGCATATTATCATTTTCAAAGAGAATTCATAATCTATTTGTATGCAAAAGAAACATTTATACCCTAAAACATCTTTAACACAATAACAGTGATAATAATGTTTTTAAGTACATCTCAAAAAAGTATTTGATACTCAGAACCATTGTATACCTAGGATTTGAAATAAAATAGCCTTTTATTGTGGAGGTTGGTCTTTAACTTTGAGTTTTAGGTAGACTAGAAGCTTGTAATCTAGGGACTACCTGTAAACTGAAAAGCATTGACCCTTGAAATTGTGCTGAAAAATAATAAAAGAAATGAAAATACATTTTGGTGTATACTGAGAGTTGATTGTGCTATGTGATATTACATAATGACAAGGAAATTCCACCAAACTGCAAAGAAATTTATGGATCCTTTAATAATTGTGAAAATAACACCATCTTTTAGTATAATACACTTTTCCAAAAGTTAATTTTGGAAACTTTCAAGATGTCATACTAATCATCTACAGGGATAGTTTTTCAGTCCTGTGACTCGTGTACAATTCTGAAATGAACCTGAATGTTTCAGCAGCAAAAGTGCCAGGGTAGCCATACGCACACATATCAAGCATACGCATGAACAGATCTAACAGGGAGCCACTGAATAAAATGACCCCCCTTTCTCAAAATAGTAGCGTACTAATAGTCACTGGACAGGGAGTAGGCAGAGAAAGTGATCCAAACACTATCATGATGGTGTAACGAAAAATTCTAAGGAAATAAGTCCATGCAGAACGAAACAGCACAGTGTGCAGCAGAGAAATACTTCCTATGGCTCCTCCAATGAACCTTTATAATGTCAACCAAATGAACGGGTGGGGACACAAATAATAGGTCTACTTCTTTACCTGATGGGTCTGCAGAGGAGAAGGTGATGGTCAAAGAAGGATACTATTCCATCCTGAGTGATTGTTAACAAGGTGAATTTGGATAGTAAAAACTTGGAACTCTATGGTGAGGATTGGCCAGTGTTGCCATTCCTGCTGGGTATAAAATGTGCTGTCTCTGAATCAAGAGAGGGGATCTCACTATGATCATGAAAAGAGATCCAAGGGTCAAGCATGCCCTTTGGGCCCCCAAGGGTCCTGGGCCCTCAATCTCTTCAACAGACAGAGCTGCGACAGCAAAGGAGTGGCAGAGAAATAGTGCACGCACAGCAGAGGCAGTGCCAAGAGCACCAGGTGCCCAGGGCAGAGTAGCAGGCTTCCCAGTCAATGTGGGGAGGTCAAGGGACCACCTTTACATGGAAGACTTGCTTGCAGTTTGGGGTGCCTTCAAGTTTTCGTCTGTGCCAACTTCACATTGAGTCCATCGATGCAGCCACTGTGTGAATCCATCTCCCTAAGGGCCCTCCTCTTTTCTGTGCCCTGGCCCCCTCCTGCTCTACCCAGCATTCTATCCTTTGTCAGGGACTGGTCTCTCCTGACAACGCGTCCAGAGTACCTGGGATGAAGTGTTGCTTTCCTTGCCAGTCAGGCACACTCTGGCTGTCCTTCTTTCAAGACAGATTTGTTTGTTTGAGAACCCATGGTCTTCTTAATATTCTTTGCCAGCACCATACTTCAAATGCATCAGTTTCTCATGGTCTTCCTTATTCAATGTCCAATTTTCACGTACGCCAAAAGACCATGGCTTGGGTCAGGCATGTTGTTAAAATCACACAAAAAAATCAAATGATGGAGAAATTCTTTGATATGCTCCAAAACGCTTCGCGTCATTAAAACTATTTACATGGACTATTGTACTAAAATGGCATCCTCCGTGAGGACAAAAAGCTACCCTGCTCTTCTGGGTATCACTGTACCCTGACACAGAGGCTTACTCAGTGCTTGGAGACTTAATAAATACACAGTTATGTAAATGAGCCCAGCAGTCCTCTGAGTACTGGTTCCAGATGTTTGCTTCTTCATAGAAAGCCGGCCTATTAGCCCAAACAGCCCTCCAGTGCCTACCTCTCCTGTATCCAAGGGCTTTCCAAGCAGCCCACAAAAGCAGATGGCTACCCATTTGAAGCTCGCTTGCTTTGCATAAAACAGGAAACCGTACCCAACGTCCTCTCCCAAACCCCCAAACCCAACTCACGACATTAAGTAGATTCTGACTCACAGCGATCCCAGAGTGGTTACCGAGACTGTCAGGCTGAGGGCACAGACAGCCCCATCTTTCTCCCAGGGAGCATCCGGGGAGTTTGACTTGCTCTTGGTGGTTGGCAGTGCAGCTACCAATAAAAACCCCGCAGTGACAGAGACTCCAAACCTCGGGAGCTCTGTGACGCGGACACCTCCCTCCTGGCTGCCCACCCTCTTCTTCCACTTCCCACATCCCTCCCCTCCCTAGGAATTCTCTTGCCCTCTTTCCCTTCTGGAGTTACAACCCCTTGGGTGGCTTCCTTTGAAGGGTCTCCTGCTTGGGGGGGGCGGGGGGCGGGGAGGGCACCTGCCCTAATAGGCAGCTTGCCGAACAATACTGACCTCTCCTGCTCCAGTCTTTGTCCTTGATACCCCAGAAATCCCTCAGACTCACTACAACTCCACTCCTTAGAAAGATGGTTGCTGAACAATGGCCGCGCCAAACAAAAAGGACCGGACCGCCTTGGGCCAGATGCGGCTGGGTTCCCTTGGGAACACTGCTGTCCTTGACGATGTACGTTGTTAGGAGAGGTGGCTGCATACAAGGTCCTGAACCTCCCGGAAGTGGGCAAAGGAGGGAAATCCGCAACCAAGGAGGGGGTAGTTTGAGTCAGGCATGGGTCAAGGATTTTTGTATGATCATATATCCATACTAGGGACTCAAATATACACATAAATAAAGGCACTAATGACTAAAGATCACAAGTGAACCATTTCACTGGGACCTGTGACACATTGTGAAGATTTAGGATTGTCTACATAAGGAAACACTGGGGGGCGGCTATGAGTTATGAGGTAGGCTGCTAACTACAAGGTCAGCAGTTCAAAACCATCAGCTTGCTCCTAGGGAGAAACATGATGCTCTCACCTCTCATAAAGATTTGCAGTCTTGGGAGGCTGAGCCCCGATGGCGTAGTGGTTGTGCGCGGGACTGCGGCCCACTGGGATGGAGGTCTGATTCCAGCTCCACGGAGCAAAGGCTGGGCCTCCTACTCCCACCACCTGAGGGCAGTGATGCCAAAAAAAAAACACCAACCCCCCACCCAAAAAAAAAAAAAAAAAGATTGGCAGTCTTGGATATCTCACAGGGCTCTCTGCTCCCCCCAACGGGTTTGCTCTGAGTCAGAATCGACTTGACGGTAGTGGATTCTCAGTTACATACGGAAGGACCAAAGAAGAATTGATACCGCTGAATTATGACGTTGGCAAAGGCACTGAGTATCTCACGGACTGCCAGAGAACAAACACAACTGTCTCGGAAGAAGTACAGCCAGCATGTACTCCAGAAACAAGGATGGCAAGGCGGCATTCCTCTCATGCACTGTGGCCGTGCTACCCGGAGGGACCAGTCCCAGGAGAAGGACACCGTTTTGGTAGAGGTGAGGGGCCGTGGGGACAAAGAAAGAAAGAAAAGAGAAAGCTCCTCTGCAGCAGGACGGGCACAGAGACTGTGATCTGGGCCCCGCGGGGACTCGGGGGACGGTGCGGGACCAGGCTGTGACCCGGGCCCCACAGGGACTCGGAGGATGGTGCCACTGAACCAGGCCGTTTCATACTGGGGCACAAAGGGCTGCTATGAGTTGGCACCGATCTGACCCAACACCCACAGCAAGATTACCTCTCTTAAAATGTCCAAGAATGTAGCGAATCAAATGTGATAGCACTCGGGCCTCAATTCAGTTTTCCATTAGATAAACACAAAATGGTTAGGCATTTTCTCTTTAATCTTTTCTAGAGGGACTTGACTTATGTTTAAGATCTTCATTCTAGAGCACCCTCTGCTGGACAAAGTGCCTCAAAATACTTGATTTTATTTATTTAATTTGACTTCCCCTCTTTCAAATGCTTCACAATTCACTTTACTATAGTTTCCTTTTCTTTCTTTCATTTCTGGTTCATTAAAATCACAAAACACGGTAATTTCGCCTCTCTCACAATCCTGCTCTTCATTTAAAGCTGCAGCTCCCTGCCCTTGAGTCAGTTCTGACGGACTGCAAGTCTACACAGGGTTTACCAAGGTTATCAATCTGTACGGCCGCAAACAACCTCATCTTTCTTGACAGGGTCTGAACTGCCCACACCTAGCCCATCGCATCACCTTTGAAGCTGTACAATCCCAATGAGGCGGCCTTTGATAATGCAGTCTCTACCAAGCCAAATGCCAGCGGTGCCCTGGTGCAGCCCAAGGGTAGGAGAGAGCTCACGGTGGGTGAGCTCATTGTGCAGAATTAGGGGACTGAGGAGCGGGCCGAGGTCAGGGGGCGGTGGGACAGGCAGTGGAGAGCACAGTCTGTCCGTCTGAGGTGGAACAGCCCAAGGAGGGCCCAGAAAGATCGTTAGCTTCAAGTCATCTTGAAAGGTCCCTGCCGCAAAGGGGTGGGACTAGAGGTGTTGGAGACACATATGAATTCCAAGGGATACATGAAGGAGCAGAAAGTTTGGTGAGGTTCAAAACCTCAGCCAGAGCTCTTAACTTGACATTAGGGAACAAGCTTCCCCCCAAGAGGGGTGGGGTGGGGTTTTGCAGTCTCCCAACATCCTACAGAAAGAACCTCACAATTGGATTCCTAGCAAGTCTGAGAACAGGCAAAAGAGTACAAGAAGCCTTGGGTGGGTCAGAACTCCCTCTTTCCCTTTCCGTCCTTCCAGTGCCCATGAGGACCACCCAAGGGGAGGGAGGCACTGGATGGAGCCGGGGCTTCTCTGCTGCCTTCCTGAGTGCTGGCCCAGTGTGAGCTGGGGCGAGGCAAGGCTGATTGAATCAGACGCTGATGTTCTGCTGTAGCAGAACATAAGAAAATGTTCTAAGACTACCAAGTGCCCAGAAAAGCCCTGGGTTCTGCTGGGGAGCAAGGAGTCTGTTCTGGGGAAAGGTGTTGGTCTATACAAACACAGCTGAAGTCAATAAAGCTAAAGCTGCTCTCTTTGTTTAAAATAAACCCAAAACGTTGGTAAAGCTGCTTTCTTATTGCAACTTACTGGGTTCTGCTTGTCTGATAAACCCAGGTCAGAAAGGCCTGTCCATGCACAAAGGTAGGGAAAGTATCTGTCAGGAGAGGAGCTGAGGAGCAAGTTAGAGAACTGTGCACACCCAACCATGCACCGCCAACCCCTCCAGACCCTCACCTCCCCATACGCTCTTCTCATGGCCACCAACATGACCTCAACTGGGAAGTCGGCCTCAGGAGTGTAAGAGGTGCTGTGGTGCATCCTCCAGCCTTGGAGGACTGGAGGGACAGAGATGAGGTGACTTGCTCACAGCTACGCAGATGAAGCAGAATAAAAGTCTTCCGGTGCACCCCACCACTGAACCCACAGGGACACAAGGACTCATGGAGCAGAAGAAGAAGTCGAGATGGATGCCCATGGCTGACTCACAGCCTCCCTTTGGGAACAGACAGCCTCATATTTCCCCCTCTCGGACCACAGTGTCGCCAGGACGCCTTGTTCATCCAGCTGGAAAAGCCCCAAGCCAGACTGATTCCTAGTGACCTCACATGGCAGAGCAGAGCTGCCCCTGTGGGCTTCCCCGTGCGGGAGCAGAAAGTGCGGTTGTTGGACCGAGCAGTCACTGGTGGCTTCACACCGCTGCTCTGGTGTAACCCCCGACGCCACCGGGGATCCTCAGGCCCCTGCACACATGTTCA
>PVJH01007595.1:0-19022 GCA_004026705.1 Nesogale talazaci | reverse complement strand
GCTCATCTATTTTCCGGAGAGAGAGCCTAGATACTGATCTGTACAGAGTCAGGGGTACTTAGGGCCCAGTCCCATATTTCCCAAAGGGGGCAAACTGCTCAAGGGTGGCACTGGACTGACCCAGAGGGGCTGCGAAAACAGACACTTATACTTTATCCTGGGTCGTGGGCTATAGTAGAGAAGTTCTTAATTTTCAGGGGGTGCTAAGTGATTTTTTTTTTTTTTTTTGGAAAGGGGCAGTAGGTCAAGTAAGCCTGATAACCTGGGATCCAGTCAGTTCCTCAGTAGACCAGCTCCTTGGACTCTCCTGCCTTAATGGTACTTCTTTGAAGGACAGAGACCTCTCATTTCAAGATCTTGTCTTCTGAAGTTTTCTGACTGTAAGATCTGGAAGTGAACCCCCCAAATCTAGGTGACCTAGAGCTTCTGAAGGTTTCTTACCTGCAGAACCATAGAACTCAGGCTACGTCACACAACAGGCACTTCTGTGTAGCAAGATGGTCCTCTTTGAAGGATGGCAAAAAGACCCTCCACAGCCAGGTGGGGGAGGAAGGTCTACTCACCTAATCAGGCAGACCTGCCCCACCAACCTGCTCCCAGGGGTCACCGGCTGGGACAACGGCCCCACACGCCTGAAGTGCAGCTTCAGGGCAGTCTCTGCCCAGGTGCCTTTATCGGACCACTGGTTCTCTAGAAACTTCCTCTGTGTGATGTACTCACTGGAACTGTGACACCACATCCTTCTGACTCCACTACGTGCCCTTTTCGTTTTTTGTCTTTTTCAACCCCTTGATTTTAAGATGTGTGTGGAATGGGTGCCGAGTCTTTGTTTAAACTCATTGTGGTTGTTTCCACATGACTTCTTCCCTTATGCCGAGGGAGGCAAGGTAGCGTGGTGCATGAGGGCATACAGTTCATGGGGCCTAACTGATCCAGCAATTTCCTGGGCTTGTTCCTTGCCCACCCATCGCATGCCATCTGTGCAATGGAAGGCTCACCTTATTGGTCTGCAGTGAAGATTTTATGAGGCAGGTAGGAAGTATACACCTAGAAGAAATCACTTAAACTATGTACACCTACTTAACTTTTCAGTTGTCTACCTGGTAGAACTGAGTATGTGTAAGTTCAATGTTGAGCTTGTCTCTACTGCATTAAAAAAAATTAGTTGCATCAACCAAATGCCAGTAAATAGATCTAAACAATTAGCCTTGCATGCTTAGTCCACTGCAAACAGTCCTTGTTTCTTGTAGACCTATATGTTAAATATATAGTATGTCAAATATAAATATATGGCATTTACTTTCAGTATTTCTGTTACTCTAGCAACTACATTTTACCTCATTGAAACAGGTCTACTGCATCGAAACACTAAGCTTTGAAGCATAAGCACTCCTCTAAGATAATACACTAAAAAAAAAGTATATTTTTCGAGAAGATTCCAACAGGTATAAAATTTGATTATGAAAAAAAATGTACACTGTTGGCTTTTAAGATCGATACGGTCTTTCCCACCAAAAGAATGGTAGCAAGAAAGTAAACTTGGCCATACAGATTCAAAGAAGCATGACCTCAGTTGTTTTATTAGGTGTCATCGAGTTGCTCTCAATTCATACTGACCCTGAGTAACCAAGCAGACTGTCGTATAGAGTTTATTAGGCTGGGTGAGCATGAACCAACATTTCCATTAAGATTCTGAGCTCTTAACCACTGCGCCACCTCCTTGTCAACCACACCTAGGGCTATAGGACCAGGTGGAAAGATGTCTAAAAGGAACATGTTTTATAGGAAAAATTCGTGAATAATATGGATGAACAGAGCATGTGTGTGTCTGTGTGTTTTTGTTTTAAGAAAAGAGCATGCGGGGCTGAGTCCCGGTGGCGTAGTGGTTGTGCGCGGGGCTGTGGCCCACTGGGATGGAGGTTCCATTCCAGCTCCACAGGAGCAAAGGAAGGGCCTCCTACTCCCACCACCAGAGGGCAGTGATCCCTCCTCCCACCCAAAAAAAAAGAAAAGAGCATGTACATAATCTTTCCGCCTTCTCACTAAGGCACACAAAGAATGTCTTGGAATGAGACTCAGTGCTTACCTGGGAGGCCTGACTCAGAGCTCGGCAATGGCCATACATGCCCCAACAGAAGCACCTATTACTTTTCGTATGAGAGAATTTACCTGATTGAGATTGCTGTTCAAAAGGTTTACCACCTTCATTAGTTAAGTGTCAATAAAAACGCAGCTATTTTTATTGCTTCAAGCACTTCTTTTTTTTTCCAAAGCAGCTGTTGTGTTTTCAGTTTTCCCATTTTACTGGGGGCTCTTACAACTCGTGTTACCAGCCATACATCAATTGAATCTGGCATAGTCATACATAAATCCCATTGTTCTTTCCTAGATGTTTACTTTCCATAGAGCCCTTGGGATTAGTTCACCACCACCACCCCACCCCACCCCCCACCCCCAGTCCTCATAGCCCTCTGATAGATTGTAGAATGTTAATTATTTTCAAGTCTCACTCTGACCGCCATGCCCACTCCCCTCTGGTCTCTGTTGTTCGTCCCAGTCAGGGCTATTCAAGCACTTCTGCTGTTCATACAGTTAATATAAGCACGGCCTTTGTGGGACGATTTCCCAGGTGTACCATACCTCCACTCCTCCCATCCACTTAGGCTCGTCGGGAAACTCGGCACACAGAATATCCTCCGACTGATCGGTCCCCAGGACGTGGTAGCAGAGCTTCTGGTGGAGGTTGGTGGATGTCTCCGTACCTGAAAGAGTTAACAATGCACACTGAGATGGAGCGGGCTATTTTAAAGGAAAAGGGACCCTGCTCGAACGAAGGAGAACGGCCAGCAACTCTAAAAAATTGAGGTCTTGGTTGAGTCTCATCTCTGGATTAACCCCTATCTTCTGAGGTGGGGAACTATCAAGACTAAACCCCTGTCATTTTTAACCTTCAAATATGCCAAACCTTCAGGAAAACTGAGCGAGGGGGAGGTAAAATCGTATAGCAAATGTTTGCAGCATTTGGTGATTTCCATTGAGTTTTCCAAGAATGCGGGCAAGAAGAATGTGGCAAATACTGTTGCGTTTTGCTCACAAAATCCTCCATCGCACAAGCCGACAGGTGATGGGGTCCTTCTCACAGGGGAACAGCATAACGACAGCCGGGGACAGCCAGTGGCATGCTTAATCAGCCACGATCGTTAATCATCACTCTGCTCGGTGTCCGCTGGTTGGCACTCAATCAATGCCAAGGCATGACGATGCTCTGTACTGAAGCAGAAGAGCCCACAGGGCTTCCCGGCTGCCAGCTCTGCAGGAGCAGCTCTCCAGGCCTGTGCTCCCATGGAGAAGGGGCTGGGTTCAAATCGCTGACTTCTCTGCTATCAGCAGAAAGCTTAACCACATTGCCGCCTAGGCTCAGCCATCACGACTATGGAAAACTGCAGATGAATCACATCAGAGTACTTCTCCCAAGTTAGCTAATTAACATTATTCTCAGCAAGAACTGCCACCTAACGACTTTATCTCTGAGAGGATGGACACAGCAGCACTTCCTGACTCGGGGCATCTTGCCCACAGGCAGCTCCTGCAGTGCAGAGTGTAGATGCCGCTGAGAGTACAGATGCATCCCTCCTCGGCCTCCCTCTAGGACCGCTGTGGTGCATGGAAGACTTCAGAAAAAGTCGCTATTCAAGTCTACACACAAAAACACAACAGAAAAGCTCACCATGGCCAAAAGAGATGAAGAGCATTATAATATGTCTTATTTCCAACTGACCCCAGACAACAGTGAAAAAGACGCAGCAAATCATGATCTGGGTACCGATCAGCAGATAGCAGATGGCCCTGGAGGAACTCAGCACCTGTCAGCCCAGGCCCTCCAGCAATCCCGAGAACCTCCACCCCCTGCTTCCTGTTCTCAGACACGGGCAGTAAGCCTGCCTGTGAGGATGGGATGGGGTGTCAGGGCATGCTATACACTCCTGGCAATAGGAGGTATTTGGTGAGTTGACAGCTTGAACATGTCTTGAAGAAGGGAGAGGTAGGTAGGTAGTTAAGTAAGTAGGAAAGTGGGTGGATGGATGGATGGATGGATGGAAGGATGGAAGGAAGGAAGGTGGGCCTAGACCATATACTGAACAAATAAAGAGAAGAAGGGCATGCCTAGGGATAAAAGTCCCATGAAAACACCAGCCAACAGGTGACTTGAAACTTCTGCTCAGAGGAAGACACAGAAACACTACAGTAACTTGCCAAGCATCATCAAGTAGATGCGTTTCTTTTAAAAACTTCCCCTCTCCTTGGAAGGTGCCATCCATCTCTAGAGTGCTAATTACAGACATTTCATAATTTTCCACAGGCCTCTGTACCTCCCTCTGCACCTTTGCAATTGGGGCTGGCCCAGAACTTGGGGTGACAAGGGGAACGTGGCAAGTGAGGGGCCAGCCGCAACCTTAGTCCTGGGAGAAGCTTCCCAGCCCTCCCTCCTGAAGTTCTGTGCAGCTGCCACATGAGCAAGCCCAGGCCTGCCTGCTGGAGGGGGAGAGAGCTGGATCCATCAGAACAAGGTGTACTCACGGTGCCAGTCACTGGCCCCAAACAGGCTAACACCAAGTTCAAGTCAGCCAGCTGATCCACAACCGACTGCCGGTGCACAACAGAACCCACCTAAATCTATCCTGGGGAACCCAGAGACTCATAAGCAAACACAGATGGTGCTTGTTCTAAGCCATGAAGTTTGGGGGGCTTCTGCTACACTGGAAGAAACCCTCGGAAGAAACCCCGTGCTGGACCAAATTGCTTTAGTAGAGCTCAGATCCTCTCTCTGGTCCCACAGAGGGTCCCAGCTCCTTCTGTGCAAGAAGTGCTTCCTCTGCATCCCGTACTCACCATCACTCTTTCCATCCTGTTGGGGATATGAATTGTAGAACATGCCCTTCCCGTCATGCGTCCAGGCCATACAGCTGAACTTCACCCTTTCCAGCACGTCAGGAAGTTCTTTGGCACCATCCACTTTCATGAACTTGATTGTCACCCAGTCTGAGCCACTGGCACTCAGACCATAGGCAAAATATTCGCCATCTTCACTGAACGCGTAACCTACAGGACATGGGAAACACTGTCACACGGTGAACGTCCAGGCACAATCCCTCATCTTGCCCACGGGCTCAGCCGGACAGAGTCCTCTGTCACATAGGGAGGCAGAGAGCTGCCACGGTCTTGGCAGGAACCAGCCTCGGACGAGGCCAGGCCTTCCCAGAACAAGCCTTCTCACCTCCGACCAGTCCCTAATCTCTCTCTGTCTCAGGTTCTAGATCTGTTCAGCGGCTAACCAGAAGGTTACTGGTTTGAATCCACACAAAAGTAGCCTTTGCAGTGGAGAAGTGGGAGAGGGAAGGCTTGGGCAGTGTAAGACATACCAAAATAGCAATGTTTTATAAACTATCAAGGGTTCAGGAGGGAGGGGGGATCAGGGAGGCAAGGGGAAGAATAAGGAGCTGATGTCAAGGGTTCCAGAAAGCAAATATTTTGAGAATGATGATGGCAGCAGGTGTACAAATGTGCTTGACACAATGTATGTTTGTATGTATAGATTGTGATAAGCGTTGTACGAGCCCCCAATAAAACGACTTTTAAAAAAAAGTAGTCTTTGAAAAAAAAAAACAAAAAAAACAGCCATTTGAAAACCCTTCAGAACATCTGAGGGGCATGGGGTCTGCACGTGTCAGAATGGCTTTGCTGGCCATGAGCTACAGCTTTTAAAATGAAATTATCCAATTAGAGGGCCGCTTGGAACTTTCTATGAGTGTTATTCCATTTTGAATTTTCTATAATTTAATTCGGAGTTCAGTTGGAAGCAGAGCTCACCTGGAATTTTCAACACATTTTATTTATACAAAAAAGAGGACAAGAGGGTGGAGGAGTAAAGAAATGGCTTTCAGAGTAATGACTGAATTATGACACATACCAAGTAATAGAACTAAATTGCAGCCATTAGGTAATTTTTGGAATGGATCCCAAGCCCTTTGAAATCCGTCGTCAAGACCTCATTTTCTCCGCATTACTGGAACTCAGAGATGGATGCCCACGCACTCTGACTGGCACAGGGCAGCAGGAGCCCTGTCTGGCAGGGGAAGTCGTGGCGGGGACTTTCCCCAGGTGAGCACAAACGATGCAGAAAAGCCCCCCTGCCTGCCAGCTGCTCTCTGAGACAGTGAAGCAGCCTTCCCACACCTCTCAGAAAACAAGCCTGCAGCCCCCATTCTGCGCACATTTCTGTACTGGAGCCCAGATGCCAGAGGCCAGGACAAGTGTCTGCGTTTGCAGCCCTCCTGGACTGTCCGGGTGCCCCCCAGCGAGTGGCAGTGCCCACTTTGGGGGCCACTGACTATGGCCGCATGACAGTCAGCGTGTTTCAGTCGCTAGGGGATGCTCCCCGGCAAAGATGCACGCTGTGTTTGGACCCTTAGGGTGACAGAGTGGCACCTGCCATCAGACACCAATGGCAGTTTTCCTCCTGCACGGCCGAGAAACCTGACTGGGGTTGAAAATTATCCTATAACTCAGCTGTCTTCAGGGGGGTTCTATTGTTGTAATGGCTTTCCTGTCGGTGACAAATGAGTTTACAATTTCCCAGAACTCACTTAAGAATGCCTTAAAGTGCCTATTATTGTATCCAAGCTCTTATGTAATATCAATACAGAAGAACCTGGAAGGAGACCAGATGACTGCTTGGATTAGTTACATATAATTAGAGCATTTTCAGGAAATTTAAAGAAAATATTTGGGGTTGAAAGATGATTTTGAAAATCATGTACTATCAATAAAATCTGAATGCTTGCCCATACAGGAACTGCCTGGTGATCTTGTTCACCAGCAAGGCTGCAGGCTGCCTTCTGTGTCTAATTTACTCTTTCCTCTATCAGGGTCTTGCACATAGCATGCACCAGGAAGTTACTGGAATAAATGATCGGGGAGAGGTCAGACCATCTTACTGTGGATCACAAAATGGCCTTTCATTAATTCTAAACGCATTCTTTCTAGAGGACATATTATTGCACCAAAAAGCATGTCAACTTTGTTTAAAATTCCATGCTTACATGCAAGAACACCCTTACCAAGGTACCAGCCTGGTCTCATCTTTCCAATACCAAGTGATAAGCACCAACATTCGCCTGCCTGCACAGCCTACTGCAGGTGGGGAAATGAAGCCACTGAGTTCCCGATTAGACTGACTCTTGGCAGCCCCATGTGCTGCTGAGCAGTAGGGAGATATTTGAAGGTGGAGCTCCTTCAGAAGCTGACTGCCAGGCCTTTCTTCTGAGGTACCACAGGTAGGTCCAGACTGCCAATCTTTCAATAAGTCGTACCACCCAGGTTCTCTTAGAAATCAAACAGGGTCCTATTTCCCAGCTAATCAATTACAGAGGATGTCAGCGTGCTAAGTTCTCATCTCGGGAGGACCCAACCTAGGCCTGCATTTTCTCAGGAGGTGGTACAGGGACGATAACTTCACTAACAATTTCCCAGGTGTCCTGGAAACATATTCCACGAGGTGCGTGAGGTGCACTGACTTCAGTCCTGACCCACATTGTGATCAGACAGGGCTATGAAAAGAAGGTGCATGTGGCCCAGCAGGGGCCAGACAGCTTGCTGCTAATGCAAATAAAAAGCACGGAACCTTCGCACGGGTATCGGTGAGCATTACCATCCTGCTAATCTTCAGGGAAAACACACAGGGATAGGCAGAAGAGCGGAAATGCAGACATCCAGTGATGGTAGTGCCCTGGCAGCAAAGCAAGAGTAGTGCAGGAGACAGGATTGCTGACGGGAGGCTTGCTGATGCCAGTGGTATTCCGAGTGCCAGCGCTTGCTGGAGAAGGCTCCAAGCTGGGCCCAGCCACAGAGGGCAAGAGGCTATCCTGATCCAAAACTTATCCTGAGTTGCTCCTGACCCCGAGGTGTAATAATATGGTTATTAGGGAAGTAATAGGAACTGTAGGCTGAACTATAGGCACTGTAAGCCTGCTTCCTGAGTTCTGCAAGAGGCTGTGGTGTATTATAGAACCCCAGGTCCCAGGGTGAGCGTGTGGAGGGCGGGGGAACAGTTGATGTTAGAGATGAGGGAGTGGTACAGCAGTCTGCAAAAAGCTGGATGGATACTCGGAGACTCTTTAATTTCTGCCCCAGAAGAACCAGCTTTATCTTGATGTAGATCCTTTTAGAGAAATTAATCACTTACTATGCAATTATTAAGACATCTCATCCATAACCCGTCTGCCCTTTAGGGCAGAGGAGATCTGCCTTATGGGGTCACTAAAATCTAAATTTTTACAGATGCAGAATGGCTGGTGAAGTTGAACTGCCAACCTTTTGGTTAAGAATCAAGAGTTTTAACTGTTGTGCTACTAGGGGACCCTTAATAAATCACAGAGCTAGGGCATCACGGAGCACTGCAGCCTACAATGGGAGCTCAGAGCACCAGGCTGTGGACGATGGAAAAGTTTCTCTCTGACCCACCGCAACCGCAGGCCAGGTCTTTTCATTGTGGCTCAAGGGGCCAAGGTACCATGCAGTCCTCTTCCCACAGGCCTCTTTCTGGGTTTCATGTTTAATTTTGAAATACTGACAATTTGACAAGACTTTAAAACATCTCATTCCTAAAAATATTGTAATGTTAAAAAGAAAGGAAAAAAGAAAGAGAAAAGATTGTGAAGAGACTTCGAAAATTTCTGGTGTGGCTCAAATCTATAGACAAGGAACGAAAGGTCTTTGGCTCTCTGCCTGGACTGCTCCTGCCTACAGAGTTACCCTCTTCATCCATGGGAATCTTGGTCACTTATGTCCTATCTGACTCCTCCCCACCCATGTCCTGATACAATCATCTCTCACTCTTACTGTTGTGTAGTTTGTCTTAGTTTTTTTTTTTTTTAATTAATAACACACTCCTACAATTATTTGTGTAAACACTGGGGACAGAGATTGTTAAATTCACTGCAGTTGATATCAGTGTCTGCTCACAGTAGGTGCTCATTATCTGTTAACATAAGTCAATTAAAAAAAAAACCCCAAAACAACCCAAATCACAAAGCACCTCATGGCTTTTTTCTTTCTTTCTTTCTATTTTTTTTTTAATTCAGTGGGGGGAGGAAACAGAGTTTCTGTCTGATAGTTCCTGCTGCAGCATGATTTGTCCAGTTTCCATTCCTGAGGCAAGAGGCTGGGATCTCTTTTGGTTCCCGTCACAGTGAGAGCCCAGGAATGTTACAGGAAATGATGGTGACACTTCAAGACACCCCAACGCTAGAAGCTAATTTTTCATGCAGTGGGAATCATTCATGCCACCAGAATGGGAAAGAAGAGTGTGACTATTCACGGATTCTAAAAGCACTGTGCAGAAATTAGCTTTCCCAGCACTGCGCGTGCATCTGCTCTACAATCTGGCCCACACGGGGCTGCCGTTTCAGAGGTGAGGTGGCACCTCCGTTTCGGGGCTGCGGGGGAGGACCCCGAGGCTTGTGGGGGCCAAGCTGTATGGCACTCACCTCGGAGCGCCACCGTGCCGTCGTCAGAGAGGATGTTGGGGTCCAGGAACACTCTGGCCTCACTCTCCAAGGCGTCTTGCACATACAGTACGCGCTGGTTCTGCAGACCAGTGTTGTAGAAATAAAAATACCTGGAGAAAGAGGTGGCCTTTATTAAACCCGGGGAAGTTTTTATCTGTGGAGGAACCCCAAACATGTAAAAGTAGAAAGAAAACAAAGACAGCAAAAGCCCCACAAAGCTACTCTTGCAATCAGAATATGACAAGGACCCGGGGACGAGTGTAGGAGGACCTACCATCTTCCTGAGTCTACTGATGGATTTGCCTGCCGTATTACATCATCTATGCTAATTACATACATTAAGGAGTCCTGGCGATTTGGTGTGTTAAGCATTAGTCTGGTAACCACCATTAGTTCGAAACCACCAACTGCTCTGAGGGCGAAAGATGAGGCCTTCTACTCCCCCAGTTATATCTCCCGTCTAAGAAACCTACAGGGGCAGTCCTACCGTGGCCCATAGGATGCCAATGAGTTAGAATCAACTTGATAGCCCTGCGCTTGCTTGCTTTTATGTCCCCATAAAAACAGGAGAAAGGCGGGTGTGCACACCACCTTTTGCTAATCCCAGTGCTCGGGAATCCGTGACATTCTGGAGTCAATGGGGGATAGGGAGTGCAATAAGAATTTTTATTTTTAAAGGACTAAGATTAGAAATGGTGGGAAAGGGCAAGGGACACACGGTCAATTCACTGAAGCTATCTGCTGCTTGTTCTCATGCTCGGATGGAAGAAATGCGATAATCAGTAAGTTCATGTCTCTCTGCATCGCTATCTACAAAGCACCCCAGCTCATCGCCAATGAAACGCTGAAACAGTTACCACTTCCCAGGGCATCTCCCTTATCTTAGTTCCCTGGACTTTGTATTTTACGATCAAATAAAGCATTCAACTGAAAAGGTGTAAGGAAGTGAAAACCATCTCACACACCGTTTTCCTTTTTTGAAGTGGCAGCTGTACTTGGGGTAGTCATACAGCTCCGTCATCCTCTCCTTGTATAAGCCTCGGATAGGACATTGCTCAAGAAACGGCACGGTGATCTTGTTCTGCGCCTCCACGAAGGCCTGTCGAGAACATTCAAAAGGGCAAAGTAAGTCAAATACGGCATCTGCGGGTGAACTGCTGGCTATTGGTAATGACCAGAAAGCATTTTTCCCCCAATCATCACTAATGATTGCTCAGGTTCATCTAGCCCCGTGGTTCTCAACCTTCCTAAGGTCGTGACCCTTTCAATACAGTTCCTCATGCTGTGGTGACCCCCCAAACACAAAATTATTTTCGTTGCTACTCATAACTGTCATTTTGCTACTGTTATGAATCTGGTGATCCCTGTGAAATGGTCTTTTACTAGCCCCAAAGTGTCTTGACCCAAAGGTTGAGAGAACCACTGGTCAAGTTCATTTATCTCATACATATCTATGTTATATTTCAATCTTGTTTCTAACACACCTTTATATCAAACAAAAGGACTCGCTGCCCAGTCTTGTGTCAGCCTCACAACTGTGGGTATGTGGGTGGGCACCTACGCTGCAGCCACCCTGGGAATCCATCCTGCGAAGGGTCTTCACCCTTGTGTCTGCTAACTCTCTGCTTTGCCAACCACGATGGCCTTTTCTGGCAATCAATCTTTCCTGACAACACATCCTAAGTACGGAAGCCAAGCCTCCCCTTCTAAGGAGTGCTCTGGTTGTGTTTCATCTAAGACAGATTTGTCAATGCTTCTAGAAGTCAAAGGTTGAGATAGTTAAAGTTGATTATGCCAAACTGGCCAATAAACAGAAGTGGGGTAAATTGAAGGGTGGAGACATAAATGGCTCAGTGAGCGTCGCCTTTCTCGTTCTCAGGTCTCCTGCTTTCTGATGGTCGGACCACAGTGTGGCTGCCTTAGCCAGTTTCCTGCTTCAGGTGGCAAGACTCACTTCCTGCAATACATTCCTTGGGAGAAGCCACATGGATCTACCCTGCTGCAGCCCAGGGTGCTGAAGCAGCCGCTGGGAGACTGCTGTCAGCGCTGAGATGCTGACACACTCATTGCTTCAGCTTTCCTCCTGCAGTCAACATCAATGCGTGTGTTTTGTGAGCTGGAGGAAGGCTTTATGGATTGGTGTCGGACATTATGGGCTAATGTTGAATTTGTGGCCTCGGGCAGCACTGGGTTGGGATGTTTTCTTGATGTGCACTTTCCCTATAGAGAAAACTCTCTCTTACACATATGAATTTCTGTGGATTTGTTTCTTTAATGTACCCAGACTAACACAATGGTGTATTCAATATTCGTCAACACAGCTCAACTTTATCAATTTTTTGGCCACTCTTGATCACTGTTCAGCCTTTGCATGCGTGCGAGGCAAGTGAGAAGACCATGACTGGGTCAGGCCTACTGCAGTCATCAAAGTAGCCTTTTCTTTTCTTTGTAAGATGTTAAGGGAGTCTTTTGTACCAGATTTGCCCACTACGTCATTTGATTTCTTGACGACTATTTCCAGAGACATTGACTGTTGATTCAACTAATGCTTTTCTGGCACCCACTGTGTATTATGCAGTCATGCAACCATTTCAAACTCACAACACTCCTATTGAGATGGCTCTTTTACTAGCCCAACTTTGTAGCTGGGAAATGGAGGCCCAGCATAGTGTGAAAGTTGCCCCTCCCACAGTGACTAAGTAGCAGAGCTAGCACTGGGGAATTCATTTTCTCAGCAAACATGCTAACCCTGCCCCTCAGATCTTGCAGTGTCAATTTTCTACTTATACACAGTATCTAGGTTCCAGACCTCTGAGCCAGCAGCAATCAACATCACAAGATGACAGAGTTAAAGCAGCACAGGTACAGGTACGCCAGCACTGTGTCAGTCTGGACCTAGCAATCCAGGATCAACTCCTTGGTCAACTTCAATTCAGATTTGGCTAAAATTTGAAAACCGAAGAGTGTTTGTAAAATTTCACCAGGAAAGGAGGTTTGATAGAAATATGGACAACCATATTTTATTGCAGATGGCCTGCGGAAAATCCCGAGGTCCCGGCAGCAATGGCAGGGAGAGGACATGGTTTCACAAAAGACCAGTTGCACCCAAGAGCACCTTCCCGACAGAGCAGGTCGACCGTGCGCCATGCGGTGACGTTTCCTCCTCCTGGGAATTCACAGGTGGCGATTATTAAGAAAGAAAACATGGATTAGTAGAAGCTCTATATGCAACCTGAGGTTGAATCAGATGTCTGGGTATCCCCTACAACATATATCATACAGGTGCATCCATCTTCCGGACACGGTAGAGCAGACAAAAGATGCCTTACTATCAGAGTCCACCTTGGGATGCACGGTCAGGGTCCGAGAGCCCAGACATCTTGCCGTCAACTCAATTCCAACTCACGGTACTGAGGGCGGGGTAGACCTGCCTGTGGCGAATTTTTGAGACCGCAACTCTTCACGAAGCAGAAAGCCTTGTCTTCCTCCCATGGGGCAGCTGATGGTTTACAGGCACGGCGCTGCCAAGCTCTAAAGGGTCTGTAAGGGTCTTGCAGGCCGTCACAGGCTTCGGGCTCCCCTGCACACAAAGCACCCATCTGCTCTTGGCGGAAGAACAAAGCTGTGGAAAATCTCCTTAATGACGCATGTGAAGACAAGCGAGGACGAGGGTGACGCAGGAATACAGCGATGAGCAGCAAGTCTGGGCAAGGGTTTTGCAAGTTTCTTGGCAAGTCAAGAAAAATGATAACTATTCATAGGTCACATTTTCTTTCAAGAGAAAATAAAACTTGAGTCTCAAAGTAATAGAATTCCAAGTATCTATTGCAATGGGCAGGCAAATCTGGGTCTGTTCTGTTCTCTGCAGTCCTTGAAATAAAAACTGTGTTTACATTTTTCTAAAGGGTTGAGTGGGGAAGGGGAGGAGTGGGGAAAATCCAACAAGGCTGGGCTGGCACAGACTGAAATAGTTACTATTTCCCCCCAAGTGTCGGCTGACCCTGCTACACCTCATTAAAAAGAACGTCAACAAGCAAACTGACTTTTGTTTTCTAGTTGCAACCACACTGCCTAACTGAGAGGCGTGAGAGCTTTTGGAGGTCTCTAAGTGTACCTAAGACCAGCTTCCCCTTTTGCAGTAAGTGTAAGAGCATACCTGGGTAAAGGTAAGAGCGTCTGACCTCCTTTGACTTCAGAAGGGGTGGGGGTGGGGGTAAGAAGAGTGTCTCAGAAAATCAAACTCAAAACCAAGGCCAATTCCGCTGAGACAGGGAGGAGACAGACCCTCTTTCCGCCTTCTTAAACATTCTGACAGCAATTCACTCTGCTGGGTAATCCTGTGGGAACTTATCCAGGAAGTGAACAGGTTATAATGCAGAATCAGAAATGTTCAGGGTACAGCTCCTTAGTCAGGACAGCCTTTTCTCTGCCAGGCCCACAGGCAGTTCTTCTCTGGCCTTGGTCTAGTCTAGCCTCTGCCCTGCTTGGGCAGTGCTACAAAGCTCTTTTAAGCACTGCTGATAAATGTCTGAAGGGCATAAGGTTCCACACTTAATGTCAGCTCTTTGGGGGAGCAAATCTAGCTCTTCCAATTAAGTGCCTAGAGGCACCCAACCCTGTAAGCAAGCCTCTTGAGGGCAACGGCTTTACTCATCCCATGGGCCAGAAAGCCCTCCCCTCTGTCTTGTGCTCTGGCTCCTCACTCTGCTGTTGCAGCAACGCTGTCATTGCCCTGGACGGTATCACAGTTTTCTGTCTCTGGATTGGGAAGGTTCAATGCATAGGAATCGATAACACCCCACCTCGCTTTCCTGGCTCATTTTATACCCAACCAAGTGGCAGAATTGGCCCATCCTCATGTCAGAGTTCCAAGTGTCTGTGATCACAATTAGCCCTGGTAACCCTCACAACCGAACCACACAAGCCTTTCAGCAACTTCCTTACCTTCTCTACCCAGACCCATTAAGAGGCTCCACATTTCGTCCCACCTAGTCACTTAAGGAGAGCTACAACGAGTATGGTTAGAAGAGCCAAATCACTCAGAATCCACTTCATAGCAATGCCATCTGTGGAAACTGGGGCATGTGCTGTAAAGTGACTTGGCCGACACCCCTGAAATTGGGATTTCTTTTTTCCAGTCATTACAACATCGACTAAGGTCCAGGGGCCAATCCCATATCTGACACAGGTGTGGCAAGGAATTAGGCCTACCTGGGCAAGGACAGGAAAGGCAACCTGGGTTGGACACGATAGGCAAGGCACACAGCCAGAGCATCTGGGAGGATTTCACACGCACCTCATGTACATTAGACACTGCTCGTGGCATGGCAGGCAGAAGGGTGCCAAGACCATGATCAGCCCCACGTCTACAGGAGGCTAAGTAATGAATTAAAGGGGTGCACAAATGGCAAAATAAGTAGACAGGTCAGAGGATTCTGAGTGGCTAGTTCTACGGATATACATCGGGTAATCAGATGGAACAGGGGTGCCGTTCCAAGTAATGTCTGTGAACATGTACAGAAATTAAGAGTGTTAAAAACCTTTCAGAAATTTGATATGGCTGTGATGGTTGTACTTAACTGAGGTCATTCACCAGAGATCTTGGAAAGTGCTGGACACATATTTTAAGTAGGGGGCCACTGAAGCCCTGCTGCAGAGACTTTGAACTGAGGTCTAAGGCTTGAGAAAGAAGAGTCATCAGTCACCCCATGGCGTTGGGGTGTGTGTGTGGGGGGGGAGGGGGGGGAGCTCCAGGTGGAAGACCTAGCAAATACAAGGGCCCTGGCGTGGGTGGGACGGAGGCCCCCAGCTGTGAAGGGGGGCATGGTTAGCAGTGCTGGGGAGGAGTGAGAGCCCCTGCGGATGTTGCAGAATGCAGCAGGAGCTGGAGTGGGCAGGACCGGAGAAGTAGATAAGAAATTGGAGTCCTTGTTTTAAAGGAAGCACAGATATTGTAGGTGAAAACTGGTTAAGAGGATCATTACATAATGAGGTCTACCTCTGAAACAAAACACTCCACCTCCTCCACTTGCTTTGGAGGGGTGGCTTAAGGAGAAGCAGGAAGCCATCTCCAAGGGCTAGCCCCTTCCCTGACGCTGGGAGATTCTCTTAGGGGTTAGTCTACAGACTCCATTCCCTCACTTCTTTGGGTTTATGTTTGTATTTGGTTGTACTGTAGCCCAGCTTCGGGAGGATCCCAGGATGGCACCAGGAGCCTCACGCTGCACAGCAGATGGTTCAGCTCATTATAAAAATGTTGCTTTGCTTCTTGTAGAACTCTTGTGATCTAAGCATGGCACTTAACACAGCATCCATCTCATGCTAATACACTGACTTTTCTGGTACAAAGTGCTCATCAAATCATGAGGCCAGGCAAAGTAAAGCTACTAAGTAATTCTAGGACTGTAACGTCCAATTTTGTCATCTTCCAGGCCACAAATGTTAACCAATGATTTAAAGGCTGCACCCCTCCCTCCAGCTCCGGAAACTCCCAAATGCTTCCATCACACACATCGGAACAACTCAGGCAAAGATTGCTGGCAGCTTTTCTATCGAGAGGCTTTATTAAACCTTAAGTGCCATAAATTCACCCAATTTATGTTATTTTAGCCCGGAGTCTTTATGGTCTAAAAATTAGAAATGCGGAGGAAAAGAGGAAACAGACAATAAAAGGAAAGCACATAAGAAAACACTGCAGGGTTTCCTTGGGAGAGGAA
The DNA here is from genome assembly GCA_004026705.1 of Nesogale talazaci. Lineage (NCBI taxonomy): Eukaryota > Metazoa > Chordata > Mammalia > Afrosoricida > Tenrecidae > Nesogale > Nesogale talazaci. Next base: position 2,740 of record PVJH01007595.1, on the reverse strand, counting down.
GAAGGATGAGGAGAACCCCTTTAAGCTGTCTCTGTCACAGGCCTGGTGAGACACTGTGAAAACAACAGCACAGTGAAAGCCCACCTGTGACACGTGCAGCAGGCTGACCCTCTGACAGGAATCACTGGCTTAGAGTTTGTCTGTAGAGGAATCTGAACACTGAGTAGCTGTTCAAAACTAAGGAATCCTTTTCATATCCAACTATTCCGTGATTAAAACAAAAAAGGAGCCCAACTAGCAATGTGGACTACAAGGTCAGTTGTTCAAAACTACCAGTCACTCTCTGAGACAAAGATGAGGCTTTCTGCTCCTGTCAAGAAAAGGTACAAGATGAGAAGCCCACAGGGCAGTTCTGTGTGGTGCTACAGGGTCACTCTGGGAATCGGCCTTGGATTCACTGGCCCTGCGTTCGGTTTCTTCAGGAACAAGGTTTGCAAGCTGTCCTCAGAGGGACTGCATTTTAATCTACAAAATATGTCTCCAAAGCCCTTTTCCCAGTACTGCTCTTACATAAATGAATGAAACTGATGCAGGGAGTTATAATCAAAGAGGTGATTATACAGACCCCCAAGGTGTGAGTTACAGAGATGAAAAAGATGATGTAAGGATGAAGATGTGCCGTAGGGGGAGGGATGGAGGAGGACAGCCCCCCTGGCTGGGGTGGGCAAAATTTACTCAGCGTGGAGCTCACCAAGGATCAGGGTGCAGAGCCCTCTCAAGCCCATTCATCACCAGCATGCACGCGCGTGGGGTTGCAGCTTGACTCCCCGGGGCTCCGCTCATGGGTGCACACTCCACTGAGGAGGGACCTGGCGAGGAGAGGGGTGACCTGCATCTCAAATCTAAACTGAATTAGAAACTGACCCATGGTGCTATCAGACACACACACACACCACCTCCCCTGACTGTCAGTGAGGGGATCCACAGGAGGGCATTTAATTGGTAAGAAAAATAGAGTAGTACCTTTAAAGCTCATAGGAGGTGGCTGTAAACAAAACAAAAAGGGCTGTGGTGGACACCTGGTGTTGTGGGTTAGGCGTTGGGCTGGTAACTGCGTGGTGGTTCACGCTCTCCAGTGGAGGAAGGTGAAGATGTCTGCCTGCTTCTGTAAAGACTTAGTGTCCCCCAAACCCTATCTATCATGGGCTCTCAACCTGTGGGTGGCAACCCCTTTGTGGGGTCGAATGACCCTTTCACAGGAGTTGCCTGATTCGTAACAGTAGAAAAATTACAGTGATGAAGTGCGAGGAAAATAATGTTATGGTTGGGGGGTCACCGCCCCATGAGAACTGTGCTCAAGGTTCGCAGCATTAGGGAGGGTGAGAAGCACGAGTCTGGGGGGTTGCTATGGGTCGGTGTCTGGGTTTGGTCTGGGAAGTCCCACTGGTGAGAGAAGGGCCGATAGGACAGCAGCTGGCCAGTCAGAGGACCCCGCCTGCTCGGTCAGGGCTTGCTCAGAGGCAGGCTGGCCCCAGAGCGGGCGGAGGAAGCCCCGAGCTGTAGCACGACCCTCTGTTTGAGTTCTGCCCACCCGATTCAGGGCTGCACAGAGGCCAGGCATGCTGTCTGCGTGCGGGCGCACCCACGTTGAATGGCAGCAGGCACACTGTGCTAGGCGAGGTGCTTTCTACCGGAAGAGAGAGGTGGGTTCTGGAAAGTGACAGTTGTGCTCTCAAAAGTTTGAGGAGGCTCTCTCTTGTGAGCAGATTTTATCACTTCCTGGGAGGCTTCTGGGAACTGGTAGTTTGCATCTCAGTTGGTTCAGCTCACGTTGCTGATAACTGTGTCCCTGTGTCCCTATCACCCCCTGTACACAAAGTAATCCCGTAGCAGTGTCTCGCCATCGATTCTCACCCATCAGCTGGAGTGCATCACCGGGTGGTGAGGCCAAGCACGGAAATGAGAATCCTTTTAGGAGAGGTCTTCACAAAGTTGGTGGAGAATTCCATGACCTTTTCATTCCATTTCCCCGTGAGTTTTTGGAAGCCCTCTCATATGCAAGGGTGGAGACAAGCCACGGAAGGTGGAGGAGGCTACAGGATGGGAGATTTGCAGTGGAAAGGTCTCCGGGCGATCTAACCAGGGCAGCTCCATCTTTCCCGACCACGTGGGAGAGCTTCCTGGGTAACAAAGCAAACAGAAAAGCTGGAAACCTAAGAGACCAGGAGAATCCATCTGTGCCCATGAGGTCCACGTCCTCTTAGGGATGTCCACGATGTGAGTAAAAATAGACAAAGCCGTTGGGGTTGAAAGAACCGGAATTTTTTTTTTAAGTTGAGTGTATGATATACGGAATAGGTGCCGATAAAAATGGAAACAAACAAGCAGAAGAACCCGACTGGTCAAATCAAACCAAACTCACTGGCAGCAACGTGTTTGGGAGGTTCAAACTGAATCTGCTCAGAGGCATCTCAGAAGCAAGGCATCGCTACTTCCCTAAGGTCAGCCATGCAGCAGAGGCCAACACAATCCGACTGGCTCAACATCCCCTGGGACTGGAGGGTCGGAGTTGGGTTCCAGGCACCAGGATGAAGAGCAGTCACTGACTACGGCTCGGTCTACAGCTCGCCTAGGATGTCTTTGGCTTGGTGGGGTGTGTTAGTCTGGGTAGACGAGAGAAACAAATTCATAAGCATACATATGTAGATAAGAGAGGGTTTTGTACAAAGGGTAACTGTACTTTAAGAAAAAATTCCAACCCAGCTCAGTCCAAGGTCATAAGTCTGTTATTAGCCCATAT